>CM035807.1:6600239-6795239 GCA_020466095.1 Chlorops oryzae | reverse complement strand
CACCTCTAATTTGATAGAGAGATAATAATTCAAGAAGAAAATTGAAAGCGTCTGCTAGTATTCGATTTGGCAATGAAATCCCTTGAATTCCAATGCAAATTTGTCACATTCGAGCAAAATCAATTTAACTGCTCTATCCCAGCGTAAATAGTTGAATCCTTGAAGGCCATTAAATGGTTGGACTTCTGCTGCTAAACGACAATACCCCATTAAGTTGCACTTAATATTGAAGTAAATGCCAAGCTTCTTGCAGCGAAAATGTTTTCTTGGAATCGCTGCTGGAAATGTCAAAGGAATATTTCGGATTGTCAGAAATCTTATTGAAGAATGCTGCTTTGATGATATCCTTTCAAATGTCCCTGTCATCGCTTAATCGACCTTTAAAAGCTTGGATGAATTCCAATAGAATTTTTTTAAATTTTTTTGTTTTTTTTTTTGTTGGTGTCAGTTGACGTTGGCGTCTCAACAGTGAATGTCAACAGTTTATGTTCGAAGGACTTGTACATTTTTCTGTTATCCTTTATATTTTTTTTTAATCCATATTAAGCTGTCTTTTATGGTTCATCAAATTGCTCTAAACTCGCAGAAATGCTTTGCTGCCTGGAATCGAAGCAAGTTCATCCAAATCCTTTCAAATTTTTGCTTTTCCTCATTTTGATCGAAAAAAAAGGAAAAAAATTAAGGGGGTCTTCTCATTGAGCAACTTTTTTTTTCGACTTTTTTTTTTTTTGCATTTATTTATAGCTTGGGTAGTTGTGAATATGCCCCTAAAAGGATTTTTTGAAATTCGAAATAGTTTAGAGGATATAGCCTTCTTTGTCGAGCAAGATCTGCGCTAAAACGAGTAATTTTTGCGTTGCTTCAAACTTTAAACGCGTTTATCTCGAAACCACGTTTTTCGAACTGGCGGCCATGATATCTCCAGTTCAACTGAACCGATTTTCATGAAACAAAGTGGAATCGACGCAGAATTGTCACCATTCTCGGGTGAACCTCGACCATAATTTAAAAAAATTTTTTACTATTTTTTTTTTTTTACACTAAACTACAAAAAAAAAAGCCCGAAATTGAAAATTTTTTTTTGAATGGCCGCCATTTTGTCAAAAAAAATCACAAAATTAAGCTTGAGGTTCACCCGAGAATTACATCTATACTGATTATAACCCCGTTTTTTTTTTCCATTTCGGACGCTCCGGAGACCCGGAATCGTGGCCGCCGTGACGGCACCTTTTTTTTTCACCACCAACTTTGAAGTCTCATTACTTTTTGAACAGCCCACGTATCGAGGCAAAACAAAATTTTTTTATTTACTTTGAACCTTTTGTAATACAATAAATAAAAAAAGTTTTCAATTATTCTTTGCGTTTTCAAAAAAGAATTTTTTTAAAAAGGGTCCAAAAAACGGGTTTTCAATGAGAAGACCCCCTTAATACGATCAAATTGTGTGTTGATCGAGATGGGAGGCTTTTCCGTTTGGCGAAAAATCACTAATTGCATGAAGATAGAAATTAATGCAGAAAAACTACATTTTTCACGCCAATTCCACAGCAATCAGCGGTGTTTTTTTTTCTTTTTTTCTTCCATTTCGGGTGAATAGTTACCGTAATTTACGAATTTAATGTTATGCCATTAGCTATAATCGTTTGAAAATGTGTTATTAGTGGGGAAAGCTTCGGGTGAAAAATCGAATTGGATTAAGATAAAGTGGCAAAGAAAAGTGAAAAAATCGTTTTTTTTTTGTTCATTTGAAGTTATTGGAAATTCTTATTTTCGATTATTGTGAATATTTTTATGGTTGCTCTTGTGGCTGATGAGAGGTTTGAACTTTCTCTGAGACTATAATCTCTTCAAGGAGTACGTTTTTTGGAGTAAAAAATCTCTAAACTAAACTAGGCGAATGTATTTTGTTAAGGATATATATATGTAGGTACAGAAGTAGATTATATTGAATGCAAGTCGAAGAAGTCCGATCCTTCTTTAGAAGGTTACTTCGACCGGTGATAGACCTATCGAACTTGTCGCGTTATGGAGTACTACCTATGACCTCTTATAGAGCGGAGTTTCTTATGAACAAGTTTCTTGTAATCCGATCATAAGATTCGATATGCTGGACTACCGGAAGTCCATTGTATTCGGGTTACTTAATATCAAAATCAATTATTTTACGATTAGGTATTTGAAAAATTTGTGACAAACTGCTCTTCGAATTCGACTTCCTCATGGTGCATATTCCCGATGATCTTTCCTTGATTAATTGACGCTCCAATGGTGTAGGTTTTGACAAAAGTAATTAATAGAGCAGTGTCCTCATATCCTTTCGATAAAAATCCTGAGGTTCAAAGCAAGGGTCCTATCAATCTTTTATCTATTGTTGGTCTGATATTCCTTGCCTTCAAGCATATCGAGGAATATGAAAAAGTATGAGTTTTCTTCTCGATTGATCTTGATAGCAGTCTCTATTAACAATGACTTATCCGACACCCCCCTATAATTCGACATGGCATTTATTCAGGGGGTCTGATGGAAATCGAGATGGTATTGAATAGTGTCGGAATTTGTACCTTAGAGTATAAAATATAGAATCTTATGATCTTAGGCAGAAATCCATAATCTGACGAATTCGATTGTTTATACCATATATTACTATATATGTCACTTTCATAGAATTTGGGCGGGACATTTCGCGCCAGTTAGAAAGAGATGTTACTCGGCAGGCAAAAAAAAAGCGAGAGAGAAATACTTTTGGTGAGTACCTAAGTGAAAAATGCTCATTTTGGTGGGTACCCAAGACCGTGGTGGGTACCCAAGACCGTGTTGAAAAGAGCCAAAATAGAAACGGCTCCTGAGTGACATATATAGTTATTAGAGCGGGCCAAATTTTTTGTCGATTAGAGCTGCCCCCTAGCGGTGTTCTGGGGGTAATTTTAAGCAACTTTGCCGAAGGAACCATAGGTCTATCTCGATTTTCGAGTCTCCCACTTTTCAAAAAAAGATAATATAACGATGAATAAAAAATCGAATTTTGAATCAAAATGATGTTAGGGGGAAAAAATCTTTTTTTGAAAAGTGGGAGACTCGAAAATCAAAATAGACCTATGGTTCCTTCGGCAAAGTTGCTTAAAATTACCCCCAGAACACCGCTAGCAGGCAGGTCTAATCGAATTTTTCGGCTCCATACAAATTGTGCCCGCCCTAATAGTTATATATGGTTTATACTTCAGAGTGTAACATATACAGGGGTGTTATGGAAATCAATAGTTGTCAGAATCGATTTTGAAATTATCATTTCTTTTTTACAGATCTCTTGGAAATATCTCTGATATATTCCTATCATTGGATCTGTAATTGTCTGAGTTCCTTATAACTTTTTGCAGTGGCGTGTCTAGAGAAATACTGCTTATGATAGTGCTTATATTTTCCACAGTGGTATATTGAACAATTATAAGACATTAGACCAAAAAAAATTTTTGTGAAGGGGGGGTCTAGAGGAAGTTTAGAGAGTTATGGACCAAAACCAAAAAAATCCGAAAATCTTCATAGCGTCCGATTTTGATGAAAATTATATATATAGAATAAGTTGAAAAATTCTAAGAATTTTAGCATCTAAAATTTTTTCAAATAAACTGGTCCTTTCTGGACCAGTTTTGAACTAGACCTAACTAGACTAGTTGTAATCGGTTTCTTGTAAAAATTTTGAAATCCAAATCTTAGCATTTTTCAATTATTCTACTATATTAAAATTATCAAAGACCATAAATATTTTACAAAGGATATATAATATGCGAGAAATATAACATTTTAACTTAAAAAAATTCCTACTAGCAACCCAAAAAATTTTTGGATAATTACTTGAAATTGATTCAAGTTATCAACTAGAAAGACTATGCAAGAAATATGCAATTGTCAGTTTTCTCATAGAGAGACACGTAGCGCGACTTGTAAGACGTATTCGGGACTGATAGGTAGACATACCAATAATCGAGGAATTCGGTAGTTCGCGACGCCGCAAAACATTCAAGTCGAATCGGATCCACTATGTAAGAAATTCAATTTTTCAAAAAATATGTATTTCTATTCCGCTGCGATTTATAAATTTCGACTAAAGATTTATTTCATTTCTGTACACCTCTTAGAAAATGAATAAGGCTTTCGTAAACAACTAAGCTCATGTATGTGTTTGAATGCGCATTGAAGTAGAATCTTTATTAGTCTATTTTAATTATTTTTTTTTGAACTTTGTAAGTCTTTGACATGATGAACCTTTCGAACAAAAGACTTTTACGAACTTCTTGCATTTTGCTGGAAAAACCGAAAATAGCTGAAGCACTCAAAAACAAGCAACCACCAACGTTAAAACACATAAACAAAAGCAACTATTAAATTAATAAAAAAAAAAAGCTAGGAAAAAAAACAATGAAAACAGAAAAGAAAAATAAAATAAAATACTTTAAACTAAAACTAAAACCGAAACGAAATATGGTAGAAACACAAACAAGAAAAGCGAAAGAAAATTACTCGAAAAACCCCGAACCAAAGTCTCAAATCCAAAGCCAAAGACATTAGCACTGAGTGCAATAACATTGCGGTAATTTGTGGCACGCGTCAAATGCAGCATGCAGACGGACGGTGAGTCGAACGGCCGACCGTCGGACGGACGCACGGACAGACAGACGGACATGAGCAGAAACGCCTTTGAAAACGATGACGCGGGCAGGCGGGCACCAACTATTACAGCAAGTGACGTTTAGAGTAGCTGCTGTGCGATAAAGAAAATCCAACAAAAAAAAAAAAAGTGCTTTTTCTTTGTTATTACCTGCCGCTCTAATACAAATGTACGACTTCACTGTTTTCTTGTGGTTGTGTATTTTTCCTTTTCGTTGCATTTTTACATAATTTCCAGCATTTTACGCCGTGCAGCGCAATGATTTTTGGCGACTTTTGACGTTTCTATTAAAAAAAAAAAAAAAAAAAATATTAAAAAAGCTTCAATTACATTTGCAATTGATGAAGAAAAAACCCGCAAGAAAGAGTGTAAAAGAAAAAAATAAACTAAATTAATATCTTTGACCGGGTACGATTTCGAAGAGGAAAGAAAACAGGTTTTTTCCTGCTGCACGTACGCCAGGATAAACTTGAAATCGTGTTTTGAATGTTGCCTCAATTTATTTTGGGATTTTGTCTCTCATGTCCATTTAAAATTGAAGAGATCATGGTGGGGGGATGTTGCTGAAGAAAATTTTCGGTTAAACGAAATTCGATACTGAATGAATTCGAGAAGAATGCCAGCAATATTTTATACCAAGCTTTAGCAGGTTGTATTACACTGTGCTACATTTTTAAGGTTTTTGAGTGCTTAAAAAATATTGACTGCAGTTCCTATAGGTATCTACTTCTGAAATGTTGGAAATCCCTATTGCTTATTTGTATCGGTGAATTGGCTACAGGTTAATTTAAAAATCGATTTCAAAAAAATTGGCCGAGAATTAAGTTGCGCACTTCTTTTGCTTTTCTTTATGACTCAATCTTGTAGAGCCTTTAATATTTTATTTTGTTGTCCATGTGTAATTACTAAAAACAAAAAAGCTCCTTTCAGTGGGTATACAAAAATCTCAACTTTTTTTTGCCATTTCTGGCTCAAAACATTTCGAATTTTATAAAAAATTTTTTAGTTAAAATGAAGAAGAAGGAAGAAAGATCTCAAAGTTATCCTTTAAGTACTGATAGTGGTCGGATCTCTTTTGAAACGGCGAGATCAATTAAGCGGAAAAATAATAATAGGATTTTTGTGCTTAGAATATGATCCTACATGAAAATATTCGAGAACCGACTACTTTCACGCCCACAAATAGAGAGTTTTCTCATTGAGCAACTTTTTTTTTTCGACTTTTTTTTTTTTTGCATTTATTTATAGGATTTTTTAAAATTCGAAATAGTTTAGAGGATATAGCCTTCTTTGTCGAGCAAGATCTGCGCTAAAACGAGTAATTTTTGCGTTGCTTCAAACTTTAAACGCGTTTATCTCGAAACCACGTTTTTCGAACTGGCGGCCATGATATCTCCAGTTCAACTGAACCGATTTTCATGAAACAAAGTGGAATCGACGCAGAATTGTCACCATTCTCGGGTGAACCTCGACCATAATTTTAAAAAAATTTTTACTATTTTTTTTTTACACTAAACTACAAAAAAAAAGTCCGAAATTGAAAATTTTTTTTGAATGGCCGCCATTTTGTCAAAAAAAATCACAAAATTAAGCTTGAGGTTCACCCGAGAATTACATCTATACTGATTATAACCCCGTTTTTTTTTTCCATTTCGGACGCTCCGGAGACCCGGAATCGTGGCCGCCGTGACGGCACCTTTTTTTTTTCACCACCAACTTTGAAGTCTCATTACTTTTTGAACAGCCCACGTATCGAGGCAAAAAAATTTTTTTTATTTACTTTGAACCTTTTGTAATACAATAAATAAAAAAAATTTTCAATTATTCTTTGCGTTTTCAAATAAGAATTTTTTTAAAAAGGCTCCAAAAAAACGAGTTTTCAATGAGAAGACCCCCTTAACTTCCGGGAAGGTAAAGGCATAGAAGCTGAAGAAGTCCTCCAATATCGTCGAAAGTTAACGACATTGGTTTTTGAACTGTTGAAGCTGTTTTGCTGAAGGCTTTTTTAGTTTTCACCCTTGTAAGCTCACCCTCGGATTTTCAGATCATATCATTGCCTTGATTCTCGTCCTTTTACTCTTTGAGAAAGCAGTTCTACTCCTTGAAAAAGCAGTTAAGTCTATATGTTAATATTCCGAATGTAACCAGGTAAATTCAAGAACCAGGGTCCTAGTTTTTTCCCGAAAGCAAAACCCGTTGAATTTTTATGATTCCCCATGTTAATGGTGGTGAAGACATTTAAGCACCATCGCTGGCATTTGTCTTTAGATCTTAGATGGGTGAATGGAAAAGATCTGACCCAAATCCAGTAAAATGAAGATTGAATAAAATAAAAAATAAACCGATCTCAAGTCACTTCCAAACACCTATATCTGGATATGAATAACTCGGATAATCCACCGATAGCTGTAGAAGAATATGATACGAATTTTTTTCCGCAAATAAGGAACTTCTAAAGCGGACTCTTCGAGCTCCTTTGGCTAAAAGATCTCATACGCCCTTTAATAATTCTCTTAGTTTATCTTATTGAAAATTTTTTAAGCCTCGCGCATAGCTGTCCTGGGACCTTCTCACACATCACATGACATATTTGAAGACATGAGATATCTAACCGGATATGGAATTTGTATTATAATGAAATTTTTCCTGAAAATACATCGGAAGATTGAAAGAAATCTTGAACGTTTTGCATGGCCAAAGTTAAGTTTGTGCTTTGAAGCTTCGATGATTGGCCAGCAGCCGTACATAGAGTAATTTCTGGACCCTCTTTCATTTGCTTCAAATGAAATTCCTCAAGTTCCATGGGGCCCTTCAAAGAGTCCGGGATCAGTAGAAATTAATCCACTCTTTTACTCCGTCTTTTCTACACGATTTGACCCCAGGATTCCTTTGAATCATGATAGGACTGTGATAGAACAGACCACTTACTATTCTAAACCTTGCGTTTCGTTTCAGAAAACTAATTTCAAAAGGGGATTTCACAATTTGTATGCCACTTTAAAGGTCGATATGAGTTCGCTCAGAAAAATTCTAAAAAAATGATGGACTTCATCAAACATATTTGAACATAGTAGTGGGATTCAAGGAGGAGTGCAATTTTTACACCCTCGCAAATTTTGCGTTTGTGCAAATTTGTTTGTATGGAAAAAAAAAAAATTCCGCGGCCGGGGAAATATTGCATATAGATTTTGATGGGCAAAATTTGCGCCATGTTAACGCACAAATTTTGCACTCGTTTTTCGCAGGGTCGTTCATACAAAAGGGAAAAGTTTGCACACTTAAATTTCCACAGCTGCTTGAATACCACTACATAGTATGAAGATCACATACAAAAAATGGAATGATTACCTTTCAATCAATGGCCTAAGTAGCATAATTACCATAATCTGTCCATAGTAATTTCATCTATTTCATGATTTCCAAAGACTGCCTTTTTATTATTCCATTGCAAATGACAATATTAAATTTGCATTAGATTTTATTAAGTATGCATAAATGCTTTGACATAGAAAGCGCACCTTTATTTACTACAAACTCGCACGCACCTTCAAATTTGTTCCGATCTCCGACTAAGAGGCTAATCATTGAAAATCTCAGCAGTTACAGATGGAAACAAACTTTATATATGTACCTATGTATATGTGTGCAGATTCGATTAGCGGAGATACCTTTTTCGCGTATTCGCCTATAAAAAGATTACCTTCAATTTACCACTTAACGTACTTTTCGCAATCGTGCAAATTGTGGGTACGCCGCGTTTCGGTTGGGTTAGGATTTAGAAATTAGCATGATTACAGCATAACTTAGTGCACACTTCTAAATATGTTTATGTTTGATGAACCGATCGTTTCAAATGTAAATAAAGTATTTATTTTTTCGAGTAGTTTAGTCTAAAAAAAAAAATCAAGTAATCCATGCGAAGTGGGGGTGCACGCAGCGGGCTCAAACTCCCTCAGAAATGTGGGAAATCACAAAAAGGTGTCCGACCAAGGGGTCTCAGTTTGCTTACCAAAATGTTTTCGGGATCGCTGATACCGAATCTGAGGTCCATATACCTGTAGATGTAACCTCAAAAGAGCATCTTTGAGCGGAGTTTTTGGTCTCCTCTTTTTAAGCTTATGGCAAAACCTAGATCTGATGGAGCTACTTATGTATACACCTCTTGGCCTCTGTGTTGTAGTTGGATGAGATGCCAATTTATGATGTAAGAGACCCTGGGTTCGACTCCCAGCTTAGGTCTTGGATGTTATTTAGTTTTTCTGTTTTTCTCTTTGGTTTACCATTTTTCCTCGGATTCACAAAGGGTCTATGAGGCCTAAGTGTGCCAACCTTCATGGTGGCAGCCACATTAACCTAACCTAACCTTCACCTATACAAGGTGTTTCGCATAAGGATGTATATCCGAAAGGAGGTGATAGGGGTGCTCAATATCGACCAAAAATCGTATGGATGGGGGGGGGGGGGTGGAAAATGCTCCCCTAAGGAGTTAGAGGGCCTTAAAGTTTTTAGGCGGTAAGTCGAGAAAAAAAATTCTCCCACGATAACGGTTCATCGTAGAAAAAAAACTGTTAAGCGGTTTGAAAGCCAATTCTATGGGCTTTTAGGCAAAATTAAATTCATGGTAAGAATTTAAGCCAATGATGGTTAATTAAGCGGTCAAAGTCAAAAATTCTGAAAAAAATTCTGTTTTTTTACTTTGAGAGCCATTTTGGTATGAAAAAGGTCCTATTAACACATACTTTTCTAATTTTTTTCAAAATCCTCGATTAATTTACTTCAAATCTGTGGTACATTTGTCATACCTTACTAGCGGTTTAACCTCAGGAAAAATAGGATTTATAAACAAACTTGAACTTTTTTTATGTGATGAAATTCTTAAAAGAGCAATCTTTGGCTTACAATGGCCAGCCAGCAATTTCTTATTTAAGACAAATTTTGGTTTAAAATTATACGAACTTTAACTGGAAAAATTGGTAATTTTTTGCTGAGATTATTTAAATTGATTTAAAAAAAAGTTTAAGACCACAAATTCGGGTTCAGCGGACCCGGAAAATCATAGAAAGTACAGTTGAGACCCCTGGGTAAGCCATATATTATGGTTTTTTTTATTATTAAAATCGCTCCCGAAATATTACTCTGCGTTTGCCCCTGATGCGAATGATGATGGTGAGAATGATTTCATAGCATTTCTAATTTTGACATGGAATTTTTGTAAAAAGTAATCCAAAATAGAAAATCGAAATGAAAGACAGTTGTTGAAAGGAAAATAAACACACGAAAACCGAAGACGATGAACCTTTTTGCCATATCATTTTCTGATCGTTAAAATCGTTTGACAACCAACAGCAGAAGCAGAAGCACAGCAGCAGCAGCAACATTGACAGCAACATCGCCAATTCAGTCAAGTCGATTGTTATGTCACAAAGAAAAAAAAAAAAAAAGGGAAAGTCCACAACTTATATTCAGTTGGCATAAATTGCTATTGCTCTTCCTTTCGCATTGCCGCGCCATCCATGTTTGGTCAATGAAGAAACGTATGAATGGCTGAACTGGTCATCGTTCATTGCTGCGTGCGTGTTTACTTGGCTGCGGGTATGTGTACTCAATCGTGTACTTGGCCACCTTCGGTTAAGAGGCCGGAATTGATTGAATTTTAAGGCTGAACTTAACCATAAATTTGGACAGGTATGCATGCTCTTTGGCAGTAAAGAAAAAAAAAAAATAAACTTGATTGAATACCGTCATTGTTTTTTTTTTATTTTATTTTATTTAAATTTTTTTTATTTATTTTTGTTCCTCTTCTTCGCGGTCTGTTGTTCAACTTTGGAAATAAATGTTTTTAACCTAACATGGAATGTGCGAATGTTTCGAGGCTTTGTCCATTTGATTATGTGCCGAGCGCGTTTTGTTTTACAAATTTTTTTGGAAAAAATTTCTTTTATCACTTTCTGCGCCACTGTGTCTGTTCCTTTGAATTTTTAGCGCATGCAAAAAAAAATTTTTTTTTTTTTACAATGGTATGAAGATTTTACAAATACGTGAACCCATCAATGATGCCGGAATTGAAAAAAAATGATAGATTCGATGTTTTGAAATTGGGTCTTCGGAATGGGTTTTGAATTTGAAAAAATTTTTTATTTAAGTCAAAAACTGGAGGGCTACATAGTTCGGTAAGTCTGGCAATACAGTAGGCTGCAAAAAAAAAAAACATGCATATCTACAGCGAAATCTCTACTCTGTGGATGCTCCAGTCCGATAAATGTTGTATTCTCAGGCATCATTTTGGATGTGGAAGGTTCCACTGTATTTTTGTGCGATATCGATATCAATATCGATATCGCACCATTAAAATGGCCCAATCAAGCCTAGTCTTTAGTAACACCTTTCTCAGAATATTTTTGTCGAATCTTGGAAGTAGAGCTCAACTACTTTGATAAGAAAACTGGAAAAGAAGGACAAGAGAGACATGATTATAGGTGTATAAAAACTCCTGATATCCCTGACCATTTCGGTATATATTTAGAGTGGTCTATTTCCAGGGGCACTGCTGGTTATATCCCCATGAAAAAAATTCGGTACAGAGAGAATTCATTACAAGGAGAAAAAAGGCACAGCTTTCAGAAAATTCGCTATAGAGAGAAATTCATTATAGAGGAGTTCGTTATAGAGAGTTTCGACTGTATAGAATCCCAAGTTAAAAAACGATACCTTTTCATGGGCTATTATTTTCAGCATAATTAAGAGAGCCCCACAAAAAGAATTAAGTGTCCAACCCAGGGGTCAACGTTTCGCCATAACCTCAAACAAAAAATCTCTCTAAAATCTCGCTCGAAGAAGAATCATCCTTCTTTAAGGTTATGGCTAAATCTGAAACCAAAGAAACTATATGGACCTTGAATTCAGATTCAGCGACCTCGAAAAGATGTGAGATCCCCCGGTCAGACAATTTTTTGTGGGACTGTGCAGTTCAAAATTAAGACCCTAAAAAAAAAAACATATTTCAGACCCAGGGTCTCACCAGGCCTACTATTTGTATGTATTCGAATTTAACATTAATAGACCCTGAAGTTATATGGACTGACCCAAGTGTAGCATTCGGTCAGTCCTTCATGTTACCAGTACTAGTCCCCTCATAATTCCACTTCTAATGTATTCAACTGACCTTTTTAACATGGGCCTGTCCTAGGGGAGGGACTAGTCCGCAAAACGGCTGATCATAGGCCAGTTTTTTTTTGGGTCAATTGTCGTAATTTTGTCTGGTTTTAAGATAGTAAAATGAAGAAAACAAACAACAAATTTCTTATATATATTCTAAGTTGATGAAAGTGCCATTTACAGACTACCCATAAACTAACCCCTTTATTACCGACCGCCGGCTAGCCGAATTCCATAGAGCGAACTGCCATAATTTAACCGGTAGGGTTTGGACCGGTCAAAAGCCAGTCCTTCTTAGAAAACTGACCGGCTCATTACTGCAGGGTAGCTTCATCAGCTCTAGGTTTCGCCATAACATCAAAAAAGCATTCTCTAGCGGGATTTTTTGGCCTCTTTTTTCTTCAGAGAAAGTTTCCCAAAATTGGCAAAGCGGACGTAGCTAGAGGGCGGTTATCATAAAGTAATTCAACGGCATATGAAGCTCATTTATGGTCTTGAAAATCTCCAGAATACCGTGTCTTAATGGTAGTGGTCTTGAGGCCTGTTTAAAAAATTGTTCTACCATAGATGTTTGTGTCGTGTATTGTATTGTCAGACCCGCCTGACTATAATACCCTGTTTTGCTGGGCTGTGTAATTTATTTTGTTGTGTAGTGTAGGTTCTGAGGCCTATTTGCGCCCTGATTCCCCCCGTCATTCTAACTGTAAGTTAAATTATAAAAAAAAGTATCAAATTGGGAAAGACTTTTTGATGTTTTCCCCTCTGTCCGAATTGATACGTCCTTGCCAGATAATTTTCCATTTTGACATCGTTATCATCCCTAATGAATTGCTTAATTAAAGCCTCAATATTTTACTGTATTCAATAAGTAATTAATCCTTTCAACGTATGCATAAAATACAGATTTAAAGTGATAATCACATAAATTGCTGGATGGCATTGTGCAAAAATTTCGTTTTTCATTGCCATTCGGTAGTTGAAAATCGAAAACTAATTAACGAAAGTGCTTTATTATTCGTAAAGAGTGTAACGAGTGATTGGATGGATGACTGAATGAGAGCACTGAGCAAGCAAGAGACCATCTAACAACAACAACAACAACAACAACAATACGATCGAAATCACAATCGAACGCACATCTTTTCGTATCTTTGCGATACCGTCTTCCATATATGTCGATGGCATGCCCGCACAGGCTGTCGCATTAATGCAGTCAAGTGTTTTTCACAGCTCACTTAAACTATAGGCATTGTGCACTTGAACTCCTTCGCAATTTCGCACATACATAGAGACACACACATACATACATATCTCATCATCGCATTTGGCAAATGAAGAATCCGTGCGTGTTATGGATTAAGCTTTTTGTTTTCATACACCTATGATTTTTCTGTTATGTGTTATTGAGTTATTTTTTTTATATGTTGTCTATCAAAACAAAGTGGAGAAATAAAACAAACAAAAAAATAAATAAATATCAAATGGAAATAATTGAGCTCCATTTGTATTCAAAACGCAATCGCGAATTCATTGTGCTTTGGGATTTCCAATAGATTTTTGATCGTCCAATCTTTTTCACTTGTTGCTATAGGACGGTGGTGCCCCTTTCTGTTATGTATATATAGATTGGTTGTTCCCCTATTTTTTATTATTTTGTAATTTTTTTCTTTTTTCAAAATTAGAAATTCGAAAGCCTGATTCTGAATATTCTCGGGGAATCTACTTTTTTCGAGACTAAAAATGTCCTTTTTTTAAATAGATAGGATAAGGAAAATTATGGGTATGGGTCAAATACCCAATCCCCATAAAATTTTCTATCCCCAAATATTTGAAAAAGGAGAAGTTTACTCTCGATAAAAGTAAATTCCCATGGAATTCGTTCCCCAGGAATATTCAGAATCGGGCTTCGAAAGTTTAAATTTTCCAATATATTTTTTTGGTCTTCATGCCAGTTTAACTTAATCAAATGGACCGTTTACTTTGAAAGTGGTGTAAGTCCATTTTTATATTTCGTGATATTAAGTGGTGCATCTCCATTACCCAGCACCCGCCACCGCTCAGCAAAACTGTGAAGTCTTTAGAATGGGTAGCTTAACATGAATCCGAAAAATAAATTAACCCACGGCCTTCAATTTTCCCTCAAAGCCGCTCAGAACCGGAAAATAGAGAAGTGGAGTTACACCACTTTCAAAGTACGGTCTAAATACCTTCGCTAAAATTAAATTTTTCAAAAATTTTCATACAAAATTAATAAACCTGGTTTAAAATCTCCTGAAGGCTATCATTTGGAAGTTTAAAGCTTGAAAAATTTTTAACAAGGGCGAAGACTACGAGACTAAAGTCTAGGTTAGACGATATGGCTACGAATATGGATATACTATCCGTTGCAACACTAGTCTGTGTAAGAAACCTCCTTGGAATCGGAGTGAATAAACAGGTCCTTACTCAACACACTGGGTACCCACTCAAGGACTTCTGTTTTCGAATGTGATTTCTGCAAAGGCTTATGATCGGAATGTGTTCTGCCAATTACCTTTCTATGATTCCAAAGTGCATTCACACTCGGTTTTCCACGCCGAAAATCCGATTGATCGATGACATCATCGTGGACCAAACTCGCCGAATGCACCATTTCAGAGAAAAGCGCAATTCGCCTTTGTTTATGTACGAGCAAACTGAAAATATTACAGAAAAATTATTTATTACAGAGCTCCCTTTATTTATTCAATTACTAAGGCAGTCAATAATGTAAACTAGCTCCCATATATTATTGGAAAAAAATATTTCTGAAAATACTTAAAGCCGTGTCCAACCTGGAATGAGTGCTAGGAAGGAGTTAAGCCAGACGGTTTGGTATTTTTGGAAGACAAAACTCATAGAAGGGGGAATTCATGCAACCTCCTTAGTTGTTCGGAGGAAGCTTTTTCATATTCACAAATTGATCCTTCTAATAGTGCATTTCCATATGGTGTTTAACTCGCGTTTAAGCGTTTAGGGCCCTAAACGAGGTGTTAAACTCGTGTTTTGCCATACAAAAGTTAAACGCGATAACGAAGTGTTTATCTCTTTAACACCTCATAAACACTTTCATCGATAGGAAAAAAAATCGATTTATCGTATCGGAATTTCATGCATATCTAACTGTCATAAGAAAATCAAAACAAAAAACAAAAAAATGTTGCCAAAAGCAAAACTAAAAATTCCCTACAAACTACCAAAAAATTCCCTAAATTTTTTTACACACGGAAAAATTCGAAAAAAATGTATAATATGCGCAAGGCATAATCTTGTATTGTATGATTCTTGGTTGAGTATCGATGCTGAACGATAGTTTTTACCAAAAATAATAAAATTAAGGTTATGGGCCATGTCATAGAAATCGATTTCAAAACCGTGTAAAAATTATAATCCTCCTAAATTCTTTCAGATATAGTTTTTTCTGGGTTTTCCACTTCCAACTCCACGAGACGAGACGTTTATTTTGTCGTTTTTATTGATCGACAAGAAACTATATTCAAAATATCTCTTAATATTTAAGAATATACCACAAATTCCCTACATTTTGCCGAATTTAATAATTCTGTCCCTCTTTCCCTTCAAGTGATTTTCCTACAAATGGCAACACTGCTTGCAATTGTAAATAAACAAACAGCTGTGAAACTTAAACACCTCGCATACGTGGAACCGCTCGAAGTGTTTAGCTAAACATCTCAGAGTTAAACACCATATAGAAACGCGCTATAAGTTTTAGAATCTAAAAGAGTTCATCGATATTTTTTTTTCCATTTTTTATTTATGGGTCTCCCCACACCATATTTCATGTGAATCGTTTGAGCAATATAACTTCAATAATTAGTGCCAAATATCAGCTGTTTCCAGTTGATTTATAAGTATATGATTGTATTTTCATTCATCTTCTATTTAATATAAAAATTTTAAATTTATAAAATTTTTTCTTTGAAGTGAATGCGAAAAAAATTCAATATAAATAATTTATTATAAATAGGTGTAATCTTAAATTTTCTTTTTGTTGTGGCTTTCCTTCGCGATGGCATATAAAATGCCGGAACCACTAATTTATTTTGCGAAACAATTTATTACATTTTTTTTTTTTGCTGCATAAATCTCATTAATTGATTGCAAATTAGTTTGTTTACTAAATTCATAAAACAAACAAAAAATAAGGAAGAGTCATTCCCTTTTGTTTGTTTCTTCGTTTGTTTGATGCAAAATTTTCTGTCGAATGACTTATTCGCTCTCCATAAAATGAGAGTTTTATCTTTTAAATCGCTAAGACGTTAAGCCAATATTGTTTAAACTTCAAAAAAAAAAAAAAAATTCGCATTCTCCACTCAAACTTGAAATTGCAATTTCTTTTATGCACACTTGACTTTCGGATTGTTTAAGCCGCTTTTGTTTTACGGGAACTTACGATGGCAGTTCGTTTTCTTTTTTCCCTCTTTCTTTGGTCGAAAAGCAGGTTTTTTTTTTTTTGATTTTTTGTAAAGCTTTAACCTCAACCTCAAAACTGTTGTAACTGGATTTCTTTGAGTGGCGCTGCGATGTAATTTTACCAGAGTTAATTTTAGATATTTATAGAAAATAATTACATAAATATAGAAAGGTGGCAACACTGACGGAAACTATTAAGTTTTTGTAGTATTATTTTTATACCCGACTATACCGAATCATTTTTTGGGTACCTCCAGTATGAGGGTTCCTTATAGAAATCACATAAATTGCTCTAAAATCAAAAACTATTCAAGATATTTCAATGAAATCTGAATTTCGAGCCCTTGGATAAATTTCCGGAAATTAGAAAAATGGGCGTGGCTGAAGGTAATTGAAAATCATATGAACCGCATATGAAGCTGTCTTCTTTCTTGGCATCACAGTCCAGGATGGGCCATTGCTATCTCAACCACTTCCTTCCAGCGTTCTCTATCTCTTGTCATTTCTTTCCATTTCCGTACCCCGAGCTTCCTTAAAGAGTTGCAAACTTTTTCAAGCTATCCCTTCTTGGGGCGCCCATGCCTTTGTGGTCATAATCAGATTCCTGATGTAGGCCTGTTTTGTTGCTCTTTCTCGAGGCATTCTTTCTACATGTCCAAGGCACATTATTCTCTGGGACTTGACGTATTTGATGGCGTTACGATCTTCTGTTATTGCATCCACAGCTCTAATTGTACAGGGCCGAATTTTTTTTGGAAAAATTTTGCTTTCGAAAATAAGTAAATCGTGGTCTTGAGGTCTATTTTGAAAAAATATTCAAACACCCATATTGTAACCATTAGCTTACCCTTTATCTGTGTTGGCTATTATCTTGTCAAGCTCGATTGACTTTAACACCCTTACTTGCTTTCAATTAGTTAATATGAGCTTTCATTTTTCTATAGAAGTGCTTGTCCATCATGGCCTGCATAATTTAAGAACCTCAATGCCGGTCCTTAACAATTGGCGGATCTCAGAAATTATATAAGAAATTCCATTCCGCTGGTTTCTTGAAACAATAAAGCCATCCGACTTTGTTTCTTCTACCATTTTTTCTTTGCTGTGTTCCCTTACGCTTGGCAACAAGTGTAAGTCTGGCTTTAGTTGCTATTCAGGTTGTTGTTATCAAGACATTGGCTACAAAAAGTTTGAAAAATATTTTGAGCTTTTGCTTTGAATGTCTTCGTTTACCATTTACGCTCTTATTATCAGTCTCTTTACTTTCTTCGCTCTTTCGCCGTTTATATCGTACAATAATATTTCATCAAACATTGTGTCTGCGCATGCGTAGCCAAATTAGTTGCTTTCGGACGCGATTACTTTAGAAAAAGTCTACATTTTATCACGTTTCATTTGCAAGAAAAAAAAAAAAATAAAAAAAATTAAACCAAATTGAAATCAATTAAAGCAAAAAAGGGCAAACTGATTTATTTTTGGTAAAAAATTACTTGCCACTTTTTTATGCAAATCAAGATGAAATCGTAGGAAAGAAAGAAAGTGCATGAAGACGATTTGATGTTGAATATTGATTTAAAATTTTTATTTTTTTAAAAAGATTTTTCAACGAAAATTTTCTTCAATATAAGATTTTTTTCTTTTTGGATTGTGAACTTTTCTTTGAAGTCCTTGTGTAAAGGTTTTCCGGTTCCTTTGGATCAGAAGATATCGTAAGGGAATGTGTGTTTAAATCCAGCTGGGCAATGTATCCTTTAAGCCCTTTGGTAGAAGGTCTTCTGATTGATCTTGATTGCCATAGAAAACTTCGCAGTTGGAGGCAGTGTTGGAAAAAGTAGGTGTAATTGTACCTTTTTCGGCCCTTCTTCACTTCAAAGGTACATTAGGTACAATTTGTCCATTTTAGGTACAATTTCCAGATGAAGAAGTTTTGTTAGTGAATGAAATGGTGAAAGATCTTCTGTGGTTATCTGCGACTACTCCTGATTCTATTGCAACATTCTCATGAAATTTACACAGAAGCGGCATTGGCCGTCATAAGAGTATATGTCACGGGTTGATCATCGAAATTGGAATAGATTACTCCATAGTATCAGTACCTCTCGTTTTGCAAGACGATTTCATCGTTCGGGAGTGAATAACACCTTCTCTCGATGACATTTCCATTAGAATTGGTATGAATAACATCTCCTTTAATTGACCATGTCATCAGATTTGAGAAGTACTCAAATTTTTCCCTTGATGTCTTCGGTGAAAACATTAATGAATTTACCATTTATGATAAAAAATCCGGCGTGGTATATTAGGTACACTTTACTATATTTAGGTACAATTTATAGATCATTTTAGGTACACACTGAAATTTCCATTTTCCAACACTGTTTGGAGGTACAAAAATTTATCTTAAAATAAGTATTACAAGAAGTTTGGCCTTAGGAAGCTCTTTAAGGGGGTCTTCTCATTGAAAACCCGTTTTTTGGACCCTTTTTAAAAAAATTCTTATTTGAAAACGCAAAGAATAATTGAAAACTTTTTTTATTTATTGTATTACAAAAGGTTCAAAGTAAATAAAAAAAATTTTTTTTGCCTCGATACGTGGGCTGTTCAAAAAGTAATGAGACTTCAAAGTTGGTGGTGAAAAAAAAGGTGCCGTCACGGCGGCCACGATTCCGGGTCTCCGGAGCGTCCGAAATGGAAAAAAAAAACGGGTTATAATCAGTATAGATGTAATTCTCGGGTGAACCTCAAGCTTAATTTTGTGATTTTTTTTTGACAAAATGGCGGCCATTCAAAAAAAAATTTCAATTTCGGGCTTTTTTTTTGTAGTTTAGTGTAAAAAAAAAATAGTAAAAATTTTTTTAAAATTATGGTCGAGGTTCACCCGAGAATGGTGACAATTCTGCGTCGATTCCACTTTGTTTCATGAAAATCGGTTCAGTTGAACTGGAGATATCATGGCCGCCAGTTCGAAAAACGTGGTTTCGAGATAAACGCGTTTAAAGTTTGAAGCAACGCAAAAATTACTCGTTTTAGCGCAGATCTTGCTCGACAAAGAAGGCTATATCCTCTAAACTATTTCGAATTTCAAAAAATCCTTTTAGGGGCATATTCACAACTACCCAAGCTATAAATAAATGCAAAAAAAAAAGTCGAAAAAAAAAGTTGCTCAATGAGAAGACCCCCTTAACCATGCAACAAAATTTCATAGGGCTCAAAAGCTCTTCGAGCTCAGTTCGCATTCTTTTCGAGATTCTTGCGAATTTTCTGAAATCAATTAGACCAAATTTCTCCACCCTTTAAGAACCAATTCAACACATTTCAACTTTCTCAATCTTGGATTGGATGAATCCTTTTTAATCATAAGTATACATTTTAAGAGAAATAGGTGCTCACATTTCCGTTCACAGAAAAGTCAGAAGAAAGGGAAATGAAAATGGTTTTGGACTATAGAATGAGATTGCCATAATTATTAAATTACGTGATGTTGAAGTAATTTTGAATCCAAAGAAATCGCTTCCTAAATCGCTCCTACTACCATTTAAAGTACTCTCCATAATAAGATTCCAATAAAGGTTTAAATATTTCAAAAGTATTTTTCAAAAAATTATTTTGAATTTAAAGCATAAAATCGGATTGAAAAGAATAAAATATCAATCGTAACTCCCAAGTTCCAAACCAAAGCTCATTTCTACTTCAATGAATACTTCCAATTCAAGCTAATGAGAATAAAATTACAACGTCAAGTCAGTTAAACTATCCAAAGAATACAATTGAACAATTGAAATTTTAATGGACATTTAAATACCTTTGGCTTTTGAATTATAGACTTTTAAAAAATTTCAAAGCCGTTTATTCACTTCCTGCGGAGCTTTGCATGCCAAGAATGAAGCAATCAAATTTGTATCCAAAAACAATTTAGACGGATTTATGGCAAAGCACCTCAGACAACTGCCCGACAATTTATCAAATCGTCAGGCGAATTGTGGACATAAAAATAGCATTGCATTCATTAAGCCCAAAACACTTTCAATGACGTGTGAAACCGACTCACTAGAGTTAAAAAAAAAAAAAAATAAAATAATAAATAGTTGTAAATTAAATTGTTACAAAGTCGACTCCATAAGATCGCGGCTTAATGGAACGATGTATGACGCTTGATGCCTTGGTGATTTGAAGTCGGTGTTCGTTTAGGGCGTAGCGGAATTGATTGGTGCATTTATTATGACAACGCGGTCGAAAACTTCACTGTGAAAAATGATTAAAGCAATTTGAAAGGCTACGCATGCGCAACACGCGTTTAATATGTATGTACATATGTGAAGACGCCTGAAGTAGATGACAGGAAAATAAATTATTGAAAATTTTCTTATGATGCTGTTCGGGAATACAGACAAGAAGAAAGGGGGAGAGGGAGATTGAGAGATTGAAGACAAATAAATAAATTAACTGATATTGAAGGTCACAAACCAAATGAGTTGAAGTGACATCAATCTAAGAGTTGAGAAAAAAATACGTTTTATAATTCAATTCGACAGAAATCAGTTGACAGATTTTGGAATATGTTGTTAATCTGAGGCTAAAAATTAGAAAACTTTTTGGGTGTACACTGAGTGAGCAACGAGAATGAGGGGGGAAAACAGCTTGTCACTAATTTAAGTTTAAAGAATCCATTGAAACACGCTATTATCTTTGATCGAGGAATGCTTTTAAATCCTATTGAAATCAATAAAAAAAAAATTTTCCCCTGTTTTGTTTAAAAAAAAATTTTTATTTCCAGCCAACAAAAAGACCCACAAAAGTCACGGCACAAACCAGTCACACACTAGCGACGTCACAACGAAAAAAACCAATGGAATCATGTTCAAAATCGGATTGCTCAATCGGAGGACATTGTTGCCGCAGTTACAGTTCAGTTCATACACAGCAACCGGCTGGACCTGTTCGTGAAATCCAAATCGATCCTTATATCATACTTGACGATGAACTGAAATATTTTTACGACGACATACGAGAGGCAAGTATGGGGGAATTTTTCTTGGGGTCTATCCGAAACTACTTTCATTTTTTTTTTTTTTTTTTTTTTTTTTTTTTTGAAAGAAAGAAAAAACCTTGCCAAAAAGAACTTGAAGGGAACAAGTTTATAAATGGTTACCTTAGTGGCAGTATAATACAGGATAATTGCCAAGGCAATGTTGTACTTTTTGTGGGACAGTCTCTCTCTTTAATGAATGTAGTTATGATAGGCGTCTATCACAGGCCTTAGTGAGCAATTCAGATGGATGGAATTGAAGACAATAGTTTACGAAACAGTTGAGCTCTCTTCTAAGCGGACACCTACGTGACCTCAATATATGCCCGCTTAAGAGAGGTGTCTGCTTAAGGGAAAAAATATTTGAGTAAGAGGAAGACTAGAGCTTTTAATTGTAATAAGTTTTCTCTGCAGCTATCCAGCAAACATTGTGAGTCGTAAAAGAATCATATACATATGACTCCTAATTGGGAGTCGGAGCCCTCGTAATCAACTCTTTTAAGAGTCTTAAAAGAGCGTGTCTCCCTTCATGTGAAAGTCATCCTATAAGAATCCGAAGTCATATACCGAAGGCGGACATATTAGAGTCATATATGACTCCTTCCGCACTCATATTTCGGACTCATAGATATGAGCCTCATATTTTCTTCATATATCGGACTCATATTTCTGAGCACTCCGTGTATGTTTGCTAGGTTATCCCTGCAGGAAGCCTGTCGCCATATGGCCCCATGTCTGAATTGACGTCAATATAGACAAGAGAACTAGTTCCAACGTCAACAGTATTTACGGGCGGTGTCATTATAGAAACTGTACTGTCAAGAGGTATAGTTCATCTTTATTGACCATGTCAACAACATGTCTCCTTATAAAGCGATAGAGTACTCATTTTGTCTATATAATAGTACCGACGTCAATAGGTCATCAATAGCTCGTCAATATTTTTTCGGTCTACTGTTGACATTCAATGACAACTCAATGTTAAATGTCAATAACGCAAAGCATTGCGACGGGTTTAACTGGTCAGTAGTACTGTTGACGCAGTCAGTAGAGAAAGAGTATAGATTCACTATTGACATTTCCTGCAGGGATGCTTGTGCTTCAAAGTATTGTCTGTTTCCAGATATACGAGGGTTGTTCCTTTATGAGGGATTTTTCAATGTCACTCAAAAAAAGGTCCCTTTCTGAGAGGTGTCCGCAAGCAGAGAGGCCACTGTATTTGAATTTTTCTCCTAAAGGCATAGCAATTCATATGATTCTCATTCTTCGATGTTCTGAAATTTTTTGCGTAGGAATATTCGGGGCCATATTGTATACGAAATGACTCTTTAAAATGACTTCTTCAAAGACCTCTTTTCACAATCGAATATACGCGTCCATGTAATTTCATGCTTCATTGCCAAAAGTCTTCGTTTTATTCAAATCAGTTAAGCGCGTCAACGTGTTGACATTTTAAGATCCGTTTTCGATAAACGCAAATTGTAATGCAAACATTTTTGAGTTACGTGTACAAAAAAAGAAAAAAAAAAAATACAAAAAAAAAATCCCAGAAATATTTATGACTCTTCTGCGAATAAAGCGAGCAACTCACAGTTCTTAGGGCACAGTAGTCTTGACTCAACGTAACTAAACTTAACTTAACGAATCAGCGATCAATACTGTGTCGAATGCAAGTAAATAATGAAAACTTTACTTCAAAATCTATTAAAAAATATCTTAAGTACATAATGTTAATTTAAGATCCGTTAAATTTAAAAAAGAAACATTGTTTTTCTTTTTTATCTAAATCGATTTCGTTTGTAATTAATCTTTTTTTGTATTCACCACCTGCAGATGTTGACGCATGGCACAAGTCAAGCGGAGCTGGACAAAATCGCTACGTACTATTTCGATGGACAAGGTAAAGCTTTACGACCGATGGTAACGATACTTATGGCCAAAGCGATAAACTATCATTTAAACAAAGAATCAAGGTAAGTGGTCAAGTCAGTTAAGACTTGAAATTGTATTGTGAAAGCTTTAACAAAAGTAGGTACGTGGGTAGAGGCTTATGAGTTTGAACAACTCCAGAGTTTGCTACTTGGAAGTAATTGTTAAATATTTATCTTTGAAATTTGCGATTAAACATTTTTTTTTTTTTTGTTGCTTATTCAGGAGGAGATTTCCATTGAAATGATTTCATTAAATTTTTTTTTTTTATTTGTTTGATTATTTATGCTCGAATGTATGAGATGCATAAAAGCGTACAGCTGTGTTCAATGCAATTAGAGTGCTCACAATGAGCATAAAAAAAGCGATAAACTAAAATACAGGAAATATTAAAATTTTCCCAATTCAATTTATGAGATAGGAAAAGGAGTAATATGGGGTATTTCAGGTGTATAGAAAATAATGCAAAAGGAGTTTTCGATGTTTATATGGACCGATTCTGCGCAGCTTGAAAAAATTTACTCTACGCTGTTAAATGTGATAAAACAATGCAATGGGGAACTTTTAATACAGTTAGGGTCGTAGTCTTCAACTAAGTTTAAGACCATCGAAAGTTGAAATTTTTAAATATATTCTTTTAGTCTTCATGCCAGTTTAACTCAATGAAATTTCTGGACAATTTTTAATTTTCTGACCAATTTTTAATTTATTGTTGGCAACATACATTAAGGGGACCTTCTGGTCTAGAGCACGAAAATTTAGGGTATTTTCATGATTTTTTTTTTGGTATTAAGCCAAATAAAAAACGATTTTCTAAGTATGCAGGCTTATTATATTCTTTATTGACAAAAAATAAAAAATGTTGTTGTAATTTTTTTTTTTTTTTTGGTATTTTAAAAATGGCGTTGAAGTGGACCCTCTTTGAAAAAGTACCTCCGTGGTGTGAAAGATTTTGGCAGTTCTGGTAATCGAAAAAAAAAAAAAACAAAAATATGTTATTAATCAGAATGAATGCGGCTATGGCAGGAACTAGAATAAAAAAATTTTTTTTTAAATTGACAAAATGGCGCAATTTTTTATTTCAACCATCAAAAATTCCCCTTTTTTTGACCATTTTTTTGATGAAAAAATATGAAGTTCTTGAAATAAAAATTCGATTCTAGTTCGGGCCATAGCCATTGATGTTATGAATAATATATAAAAATTCCAGACAAATCGGTTTGATGGTTTTTTTGTTTTCATTCACACCAGGTCAAAAAAAGTAGTTTTGAGATAAACGCGTTCAAAGTTGCTTTGATCAAGCGCGCTGCCTGCTGTCTCCACCTTCTAAAAAGGCTGTAGCAAAACAAATATTGTCAATATCTTCACGAAACTTTGCCAGCATATTCTTAAAAGTCTATTCTTCCGAAATATATAAAAAAAAAAATCAATTTTCAAAAAATTCTAGACCAGAAGGTCCCCTTAAGACAAGAAGTTTTTTTTAGTGTACTTAGCTTGCTATATTTGAATTTTTCAAAAAATTTCATACAAAATTAATAAACCTGCTTTAAACTCTCCTGAAGACTGTCATTTGAAACTTTAAACCTTCAAAAAGTTTAACCTTTAAAAGTTTTTAAAGTTATAGACAAGTATATACAGGATGTCCCATACCAAACTTCTCCGTTTATAGGATTGTTAGAGGAGGTTATGATGAACAAAACATTGAATGAGTAGAAGGCTCTAAAATGTAACCCTGAGGAGTTACAAAGGGGAAGACATAAATTTGCAGTACTGTCAGAAAAAATTGATTTACTCCTTAAATTTAAATTGATGGTCTCAATGCCGTAGTTGGTTGAGATGCCAACGAAGCGAGAGGCTCTGGATTCAACTCCCAGTTCGGGCATATCGTTTTTTCTGTTCATGCTTTTCTTTATTTTCCCATTATTTGTGGTATCACAACAGGCCCATGTAAGGTAACCTATCCTAACCAAATTTTGAATTTCAAGAGAAAAGGTTTTGTACAGTTTATTAACAGCCTTTTCAGGCCTTTTAAGGGTATAAAGTTTTCAATTGCTTATTTGCAGCTTCAAAGAAATTTTTGGCATCGAAATGAAAATTTCGAAATTTCCTTTACGATTTCTGATTTTGAATGGCAGTTTTCAATGGAGAGGGTATTGTCTTTCTAAGTTTTTCCGAATCTCCGGTAAATTTCCATTCAAACATATGCATATCTCATACTTTATTTGTGGTCTTATCTAGGAAAAATAGGATTTGAAAACAAATCTTTTCAATTTTTTTTCTCTAAGATTTTTGTCGTTTCTAGAGGATCAATTTTTTTAAATATGAGAAAACATTCATCGATCAATTTAGGGCGGTGCATGAATTCCCCTTCTATGAGTTTTGTCTTCCAAAAATACCAAAACGTCTGGCTTTACTCGTTTTTAGCACTTCTTCACCAGGTTGGACACGGCTTTAAGTATTTTCAGAAATATTTTTTTCCAATAATAATGGGAGCTATTTTACATTATTGACTGCCATAGTAATTGAATAAATAAAGGGAGCTCTGTAATAAATAATTTTTCTGTAATATTTTCAGTTTGCTCGTACATAAACAAAGGCGAATTGCGCTTTTCTCTGAAATGGTGCATTCGGCGAGTTTGGTCCACGATGATGTCATCGATCAATCGGATTTTCGGCGTGGAAAACCGAGTGTGAATGCACTTTGGAATCATAGAAAGGTAATTGGCAGAACACATTTCGATCATAAGCCTTTGCAGAAATCACATACGAAAACAGAAGTCCTTGAGTGTGTGTTGTCCCAGTGTGTTGAGTAAGGACCTGTTTATTCACTTCCATTCCAAGGAGATTTTTCTCATCATTTTCCTTGCATTCATGTTTTTTCACATCATATCGAACGGCAATCGACCGATAACAACGCACAATTGCAAAAACTCGCTTTCAATTAAAGCGTAAAATGTTGCATGACACTTGGACTGCGTTTGTTTTCAAGCTTCGCCAATGGCTTCAACGAAACTCTTTGCAAGCTAAATGGAAGCGCAGAAGCATGAATGCTCGATTTGAAATCGCAACTGAAATATTTTTCAGACTTCAGATCCAATTTCAGCGTGTCTGACGGACGTCTTGACTTTATGAAGGATCTTTTCAAACTTGTTAAGGAAATTATCTCAAATCGAAATGGATTGATTGATTGAATTGCAATCAAATTGAAAAAAAAAAAAATAGTTTACTACAGAATTTACAAATTACTCTTAATTCAATTGAAGCCAATCAGTCCGCTCTAATGCCTTAAATGAATCATTTACACAAGTAATCCATACGATTGGTTTTGTCTTTGCATTGACGCCAGTGGAAATGTTTTTTTTTTTTTTTTTTTTGGCAAAACGAGTCTAAGGAGGTCAATGGAAGTAATTCAAAGCTCATCGTATGGATTCTGTTGAATTTTCTTACAAATCTTCAATTTTAAAATATTACTCAACATTATTCGGAGAAAATCTTACAGTTATGTTCCCTTTGCGGTTTGATCTCGTGAGTCAGAAATTTGAACGCAGATTTCCTAACAATGGCAAGACTTCTCTATCAACAAAGAAAATTGCTGCAAAAAGAGTCGCTCAAGTTGAAAATTCGATCAGCGATTTCTGTATATCACAAATATTTCATATAATTTTTAAATAATTTTTTTTTTATTTTTACTTGCAGGTCACAATGGCAGGCGATTATATTTTATCGATAGCTTCAATATTGATAGCACGCTTACGCTGTGACGACGTTACAATCACGTTGAGTCAGGTAAGTTCAAGAAATCAAAAACCATTTTTAGGGGTTCAAAATGTTTTTCTTTCTATTATTGAGATTCGTACAGAGTACAAGCTCTTCTTTCATTTGATCCTCATGAGCTTCTATAAGCCATTTTGGAAGCCTCCCATTTTCCTCATCGTTATAAGTAAATAAGTTTTTGAGATATAAAATTTTGAACGAAAGATTATGGGACAGAAACAGCTTTAATCAGGGACGTGAAACGGGCCCGGTCGAAACGTGTTTGAAATTTTTGATTGGATCTTCAAACCGGTTTTTCTACTTCTTTGAACCGGGGTTTCGGTTCGGTTTATCGGTTCGGGAATTTCTCAAACTGAAAAAATTTGTTAACACGTGTTCCCACCTCCAACGCAGTTTTTACCATTTGGGGTTAAATTTGCACAATAAAAAGTTAGTGGTGGTTACCTTACTCATTTAAGAGATGGTATATAATTGGTTAAATCGACTTAAGATTTTTTATGGTTTGGCATATGGTTGAGTCAATAACTGTTGGTCACCGGTTTGCGTTCAAAACCATGTTAAAACCTGGATAAATTGTCAAAACGGTTCGGTTCAAACGGTTGTTAACCGGTTTGGTTCAAAACCGGTTTGGTTCAAAACCGGTTTGGTTCAAAACCGGTTTGGTTCAAACCGGTTTGCGTGTTCAAAACCAGGTTTGGTTCAAAACCGGTTTGGTTCAAAACCGGTTTGGTTCAAAACCGGTTTGGTTCAAAACCGGTTTGGTTCAAAACCGGTTTGGTTCAAAACCGGTTTGGTTCAAAACCGGTTTGGTTCAAAACCGGTTTGGTTCAAAACCGGTTTGGTTCAAAACCGGTTTGGTTCAAAACCGGTTTGGTTCAAAACCGGTTTGGTTCAAAACCGTTTGGTTCAAAACCGGTTTGGTTCAAAACCGGTTTGGTTCAAAACCGGTTTGGTTCAAAACCGGTTTGGTTCAAAACCGGTTTGGTTCAAAACCGGTTTGGTTCAAAACCAGTTTGGTTCAAAACCGGTTTGGTTCAAAACCGGTTTGGTTCAAAACCGGTTTGGTTCAAAACCGGTTTGGTTCAAAACCGGTTCACGTACCTGGTTTTTAAGTTTGGCAGAAAATCGAAATATCAGGCTAGCTAGAAATAAGGTCAATTGTAGGTTTAACCAAAATGAAGGACAAATATCCTTAAAGTAGACTACAAAACATTGGGTCTAAGTTAAGCGGATGCCCAAGAAGAAAGAGAAAATACAGCCCTAATCTAAAACAGGATATGAAAAGTCCTAAGAAAACAGAAAAAGAAGAGAAATATATAGGAAATTAGAGGTAACTAGAACTGAGTAGAGAAGAAGAGATTATACAAAAATCGGGATGTGATTGCATTACCTCTGTATTAGCCCACTTAATTTTAATTTTTTTTTTCCCACCCATAAATTATAGAGTTTATTAAAAATTGCTTATAAACTGCTCGAATTTATGTATACATCATAAAATTTACACATGCTGCCTGTCAAATGTAAACAAGCAGCAACGTGAAGAGCCAACGAAAAGCTTTGATGCAATCATGGCGTTCGATCCTCGCTGTTTGTGGTCATCTGATTAGCTTAAATGAGTTAGTTTACTTAAAAAGCGCATTTGCTCAGGCACAAAGTATTTAGTTTAGTGCAGATTGATATTTGTTGTAAAACATTTTCGTTAGATATATGTACTTACATACAAACATGCATGCAAATATACCTTTAAGAGCATGATGGGCAGTACTATTGAAGCCAGGCGTTGCCTTTCGATTTTGTTTTCAAATTGTCAATCGACCGCAGCCGTAACGACGCCTCTTGAAGCAGCGTCGATGTCGTCGATGCACGCGTCAGTGAGTGAGTGAGTCTTTTTTTGTTTTTGGACTACGATTTTTCTTAGGTTGTTTGGCTCACGTTTTCGCCTGTCTTACAAATGCTATTGATGCTGTTGCATACGTTAATAAGGTGTGGTAGCGCAGCTCAACTTAGCATAGCATAGCATAGCAAGAAAATCAAATATTCAACTTAATTTTTCGTTGAAATCGTATCGTATCGTATCGGTTGATGCCAACAAGTGAAGTGCTGTTTCTTTTTTCCCTCTTCGTCTTTTTGCCACTTTATTTTGTTTGACTGCGAGCGTATTACATAATTTGGCCATAAAGTTTTTGGCACATTTTTGCTTACTTTACATTTTTTTTTTTGACCGAAGCTTGTCAGCTTTTACTTGAATTCAATAATGAAGGCATGACTTCCGCGTGCTTTCTGCTGCTGTAGGCTATTTTAGGCGAGAATTCGTAAGGCTTTTTGTGAATATGATAAATGTGGACTAAAGTCAATAGTACGCGATGTGTGAGTAAACACATAGACGGACATAATCACGTAGGGGAAATTTTTGAATGTAGATTCCAGGGTATCCATGTCACAAATCATTAAAAAAATTGTCAAAAAAAAATAATAGTAAAATATATAGGAATATTTAGTGTCCCCCCCAATGGCGCCAAATCGATTTGTTCACATCGTGTATTACAGCCTTAAAAGCTGTGGTGCGAAGATCCTAAAAGGACAGACCGATAGCGAGAAACTTCGGGTACAGGGCTATTTATTTTTTAGGGCAATTTCACAAGAAAATCGAAAAAGTATAAAAAAAAAAGAAACTAACATCGAACATTGGAAGAAATTCCTTGGATTTGATCTCTATGGTCCGGTTTAGACTAAGAAATTCTCATTGAGAGTTGCCTACATATCGTCCCCTCAGAAAACGACTGTCGTATGTCCCATAAGAAATACATGAGACATACGACAGTCGTTTTCTGAGGGGACGATATGTGGGCGACAAGTAGGCGACGGGAAGTGGAATCGAGAATACACTCTCCGTCGCCTCCTCGCCTACAAGTGTTGGAAACTCTTCAATCGGAATTGCCTAGTATAAACCGGACCTATGAGGCTGCATAAAAGTGATTCCCCACTTAGCAATGTGGTGGTCGATCAAAAAGGACATTCAGTAAGGAAAATTGTTCTTGATAGAAAGATTGAAAGCAAGAAAACTTGATTCTTCTGAAATTAAATCCACTTTACTTGTCGAGTGGGGAAGCTCCTTAAGGGGGTCTTCTCATTCAAAACCCGTTTTTTGGACCCTTTTTAAAAAAATTCTTATTTGAAAACGCAAAGAATAATTGAAAACTTTTTTTATTTATTGTATTACAAAAGGTTCAAAGTAAATAAAAAATTTTTTTTGCCTCGATACGTGGGCTGTTCAAAAAGTAATGAGACTTCAAAGTTGGTGGTGAAAAAAAAGGTGCCGTCACGGCGCCACGATTCCGGGTCTCCGGAGCGTCCGAAATGGAAAAAAAAACGGGGTTATAATCAGTATAGATGTAATTCTCGGGTGAACCTCAAGCTTAATTTTGTGATTTTTTTTGACAAAATGGCGGCCATTCAAAAAAAAATTTCAATTTCGGGCTTTTTTTTTGTAGTTTAGTGTAAAAAAAAAAATAGTAAAAAATTTTTTAAAATTATGGTCGAGGTTCACCCGAGAATGGTGACAATTCTGCGTCGATTCCACTTTGTTTCATGAAAATCGGTTCAGTTGAACTGGAGATATCATGGCCGCCAGTTCGAAAAACGTGGTTTCGAGATAAACGCGTTTAAAGTTTGAAGCAACGCAAAAATTACTCGTTTTAGCGCAGATCTTGCTCGACAAAGAAGGCTATATCCTCTAAACTATTTCGAATTTCAAAAAATCCTTTTAGGGGCATATTCACAACTACCCAAGCTATAAATAAATGCAAAAAAAAAGTCGAAAAAAAAGTTGCTCAATGAGAAGACCCCCTTAAGAAAAAAAAAAAAAATTTAATAGAAGAAAAATTTATCTCTGTGAGTGGCAGTGTCTTCAAGTCTGAACACAATCTGTCCCTAGCGATCTATCAACAATCCAAACAACATATGCAATAATTTTTGCCTCTGCAACATCAGACTTAAATTCAAAGATCCCTTTTTTTTATGACACCAAATGAAGGTATTCCCACACTGTTGTAAAGCTTCAATTTTTTGCTGATATCCACCATTACTACCCATTTTCGCGCCAATTTTATCTGTGATACTCCCCGATGGTACGTTCCTTTAGAACATAGAACGAATATATCTGTTTTTGTTTTTTTTTCAAATTCTTATGTTTTTTATTTACATTTGAATGACTCCACCCTGAAAACCAACACATCCATTTCTGTTTGTCATTATGCGTAACGAGCTTCTTTGTGATTCTTATGGGATTTTTTTTTCTGCTTCTTCTTTACGCGCGTTTAAGCTTCACAAGAAGCTGTAAATTTGTTAAATAAATAAAACGGCAAGGTTTGTCAAACAAAAAAAAAAGCACCCAAAAAAATTCAAGTGCCAAATACTTATTCTCGAATGCCAGCCATTCGCAGTTGAATAGTTGGCAATTCAAGGTCCGAAATCAAAATAGATATAAAATAAGAAGAAGAAGAATATGCTTTGATGAAGTAACTTATCAACTTCAAATTCAAATAGATTATTTTATAATTTTAAGAACATACAATCGTTTACATTTTTTTCGAAATAGTAAGTAATTTTTTAAGTAAAAACCGAGAGTCAATGTTAATTAACACTTCAATACTAACAATGCCTTTTAAAATTCATTTGTAGCACATGAGCGCTTGTGTAGCTTTCAGACGATTTTTGGGTGAAGCCACTTCAAAAAATATGAAAAAAAATAAATAAATAAATAAAAAAATTAAACGAGATCACAGACAAGAATACCAAAAATAATTCTTTTATGATTTCCTGTACTTTTCCACAATAAGGAAATACATTCGTTAATGAAGTAATGATGGTCATACTTTTGTTGTCAATCTTAAGACAACCAATTCAAAAGTGTTCCATATCACTGTTGGGTAGCTCCATTAAAACTATTGTATGATTAAAACATAAGAAGACATTCTTCCTCATAGAAGATAACACTAGATTACAGGATTTTTTTTTTTTTTTTAGAAGATCTCAATACACTTTTCTTGTGGACCTTGGATTTTATCAGAAAAAAAAAAAACGTTGCATACTTTGAAATAGTGTCGGCCAAATTTCGATTTTCCCAGTACATGTGCTTGAGAGACCGAATTCTGCCGACGCAGCAGTCGCACACGTATAGCGTATACCGATTCTCGACAGCGCATTCACACACACAATTATGAATGTTTGCGTATAGGTTTGGCCATCACTGCTTTGAAGCTTAAATCTGTAATTTTCATTTCAAATTTTGGTTTTAACACTTCACTTATTGTAAATTATAACTAAGCCATTTTTTCAAAGATTTTAAAAATTAATATCTCATTTTATTTGATAAACAACCAAATTGAATTAAAAAATGCAAGAAAAATTGTATCTGCTTGTTATCAATTTTTTAGATGTCAATGAAAAACAAGTAAGGGTGTTATATTCAGGCGGGCCTGACAATAGAATACCCGACTCAGACACACATGTCCAAATAATTTTTAATATCAAGAGGTGTTTAAGGCCATAAGGGGCTCCATATACCGACATTTGTTAAATTTCTTTATGAAAACCGCCCCTTTGCCACGCCTACTTTTCCATTTTTTTTAAATTCTAATCGGAGGCTTAAATATACGGTCAAATTCTAAGTTTCATTGAAATATTTCGAAAAAGTCCGATTTTGAGGCAGTTTTTGGATATTTGTGACAGACCCTAGTACTGGAGGTACCCTTAATAATGAACCGATCTAGGAAATTTTTTGGGAGGATGTTTATGGCTAGAAAGTAAGGCTAAGTGCCAAGTTTCGTTCAAGTCCCATTTGAATTTCGAGTGTAGGAGACAACTTTCGAAAAACTCCCTTCTGCCACGCCCACTTTTCCAATTTTTGGAAATCATATTACATGACTTTAAACATGTTCAAAATTCCATCAAAATATCTTGAAAAACTTCGATTTTAGAGCAGTTTTTGTGATTTTCGCAACAGACCCTAGTACTGGAGGTACCCTTAAAAATGGTCCGATCGGGTCCATTCTCGAACTTGTTCTTACTCATGTCCCCGTGAGCACGCATATCAAATTTTGTCGAGATAGCTCAACTCCTTCGATAAGATAACTGTATACAAACAGACGGATAGACGGACAGACAGACGGACAGACAGATGGACGGACATGTCTAAATCGATCCTCCTGGTGACGCTGATCATTTCTATATACATTTTGTATGGTCTATCTCGACTGGTTCTGGGTGTTACACACAACCACACAAACGCAATATACCCTCGACACAGTGTGTCGGGTATAAAAATTTCATGAACTTTCTCTAAAAATATTTATTTAATTTAATCGAGTACTAAAGGTCTACAGAATCATGTTTTCTTGACCGATCTCAAGTCTGTGAAAGAAAAAGTCTCAGAGGGGTTAATTTTCTTTAATTTGAGGGATAATTTGTTCAAATCACGTGATGATTTGTCGAGTTCTGCTAGTTCGGTCGAGTTCATTTTCAAAAAATAATATAAAAAAGCAAATAAGAAAGCTAAGGTCGGTCAAGTCTAACGTCCCGAAAATATTGACGTACTATGTTTTGCCTATTCGTACGGGAGTTACACAAAATCAATATTCGTGAGTATGACAGTCAGTGCCGGATTAAGGTAGGGCTAGCTGGGGCTATAGCCCCGGGCCCCAACTGACAACGGGCCCTGAGCGTCCAAATAAAATATCATCAAAATATTTCAAAAAATATTTTTCGAGTAAAATCGCTTTAAAGTTTAAAAATTAGTGAAATAAAAAATTAAATTATATGATATATTAATAAAATTTTTGACTTATACCACTTTCAAAATCAAGGGCTCATATATAAACTGTTTCCTTTATTGTTCAATTCCTTTGAAAGAATTAATATGGTACTAATAACTCATCTTGAACTTAATATGACTTTAGCTGTTATTCCTTATTTCAAAAAAAAATTGCGCCAAATAGAGCATCAGGGCGCCCTATCACTATATATGTCCCGGGCCTCATGACACTCTAATCCGCCGCTGATGACAGTGGGCAGAACACATCAATTTTCCTCGTCAACTTTCATTCCTCTTGGTCAACCTATGTTTCGAATTTGACCTTGAAAGATATTTATTTCACAAGTTTTAAAATGATCTCAATTTGTCTCCGTGGAATTGGGCAGATATATAGCTCGTCTTTATAGGATCGTTCTCGGGGCCCAACATACCTGTGTGCTCATAACTAATGTACTTACACTGTTTATGTTGGGTATAAAAATGCTTCCGTAAAAAAATGTTTAAAACATTGTTTACGAGTTAAGAAGGTCAAAGTCCCCGGACAAAGTGCATTAAGATCTCATAAGAAATTCAAAACTAATTATTTGTAGGCTAGTGTAATTGAAATCATCAATCGTCAGTTCATAGTCAGTTTACTTTGTTCTTTATACCATGACAACGTTGCCTTGCGTTTGTCAACATGTGCAAGGCCAGTTTCAGTTTAGTTTGGCTACACTGAGTAGATTTTATAGTAGATTTAAGGAGGAACTACCGATAAAGACCATCAATAGAGAATGAAATGGCAGAAGTAATTACTTAATATTCTTTTAAATGATCCATGTCTGAGCTTGGGCTTTAACCCATTCGTCGCCATAGTTAAAATTGCCCCGGAAGTTGCCATTAAAATGAAATATTTAGTAGCAAAACATTCATTTAGGCAGATGCACTGTAAATAGCCAAATTTAATCGTCAGCCGCAAAAGCTTCTAGTCCATAAACATAAGAAGCGCTGCTTGACATCTTTTCAGGCACTGCTTTTACAACAAGTTTGTCTAACTTCGCGCAAATATTTGCGGAGATTACAAAGTGCAAATTTCAAATATTGACGAATTGTTTTGCGAAACTGACGACGACAGAAGCAGCAGCAGCAGCAGCAGCATCAACTCGGATCGTTGTTTTTTCTGAGAAGCATAAAGACCAGATTTTGGAGGGAATTCAAAAGATTTTTTTCTCTATCCGGATGTTGGGTTTTTCCGTTTAACAATTAAAATGTAATTTTTTGATTCGGCAATCTAATGAGCTTTAGAGATATTTTATGTTCTAAATGGTTACCAAAATTTCTATTGTTAGGTTTATTTGGGTATTTTTGGCTATATTCGGCGATAAATGTTTGTTTGTGTGCCCAATCTTTTGCTGAAAAACGTATTTCTTTGCTAAGTAAAAGTGTCAAAAAGTACAATTTCGGTAATCGAAGGGTTAAAAAGCTCACTTGAAACCTGAAATGCAAGATTTTTTTTTTTTTTTTTGGTTGTGCTATGCTTTTGTTGTCTCTGCAGAGACGTGACTGTATTTCCGAATTGGATTTCAGCTTCCTCTTCGATAAAGTTTCCTTCAACAATTTTGAGCATCTTAAAATTATGGAGAAGTCGTGTTTAAAGGCGCAAAATGAAATTAAAATTCTAGTCATTTTTTGGACAAATAAATTTAGTATGCCAAATTATCAAGTAGAATCAGTTTTAGCTCCAAAAGTTTTGGAATAAAAAAAGTGCAATAAATTCAATTAAAAATTGTAATAAATTCGCCTCATTTTTGCAATTCTTTCGATCGTTTTCTCGGCTCCGTTAGGCATTTTATGTCCACTGCGCTGTAGGAGAGTAAAAACTATTACAGGAAATTGGATCATATAGGTACATATATTTAGCTATTAGTTCAGTACATGTTTCCTCAAATTTTGAGATTCCAAATGAATCGTCGTATTTCTAATTCAATCGCATACGAAGCCCAGGCTCTATGCTCCACCAAGGAGAAAAGAAAGACTTCATCATCATCGCATACGAAACCATATAAAAATTTAAAATATAGGATATCATCATCATCAACATCTATCCGTTTGCTATCAATGAAGTCGAATTTATTAGATTTGATACAGCAAAACTAATAAGTTCATTTAGATATTTAATTTTCTCATCTTATTTTCAAAAAATTTATAAGACATATGGGGTACCAAATTAAAGGAAATCGATCCAGCATTTTGAATAAAATAAAAAATTTGGGTGTTAATAGGACCTTTTTCATACCAAAATGGCTCTCAAAGTCAAAAACTGTTTAAAAAATTTTAATATTTTGACTTTGAAGGCTCAAATATCCTTGAAGCTGCAATAAAGTGTAAGACTATTTTATACGCCTAGAAAGGTCTGACAATTCTCTGTCGAATTGCATTAAAATTTTTATCTTGCATTTAAACGTTTAGGCGTGAACATTTTTTTTCTGAAACAACTGCAAATTTCTTTCGTTCCCTTATAACTCTTCAGGGGTGCATTTTGGACCCTTCCTCCCGTACGATTTTTTGTTCATAAAGACCTTCTCTATCAACCCTATAGAGGAAAGCACTCAGCTACGGAACACCCTGTATAGTTTTAAGATCAGTCATGAAAATAATATTCTGTAAATCTTTAAACATAAAATAAAAAAACATATTTTTAAAGAAAATTCGTCAAATTTTTCTACATTGCCATCTGAAAAATCGATGGCAACCAAAATAATTTTTTTTTTTGGATTTTTTATTTAAAGTCGATTCTTTTCCCATCAATATGAGATATAAGCAGGGCTCGGATTTTGTTGCTTTTATAAATTTAAAGCATACTTTATGGAGTAAAATTTGTGTTCAACTCACATAAAATTAAATCGATTCTTAACTTCAATATGAATTTTTTTGAAGTTCGAAAAGCGGTTTGAAGTCCAAACTTCGCTAAATCTATTCGCAAAATGTTGGTAAGAACAATTTTTGCCCCATAAAGTATGCTTTAAATTTATAAAAGCAACAAAATCCGAACCCTGGATATAAGTTTTCAAAATCTATTCATAAATGGCAAAAATACAACTTTATTTGTGAGGCAGTAAAAGCAAAGTAAGCATTGAAAAAAAGACAAGTGGGAGCCCTATACCAAAAATACGTTGCATACTTTAAAGCTAAAATCTGGAATTTTACTCCTAAAATCTTTTCTCATCGAAAAAAGGAAGCGTCAATAAAAGAAGAATGTGAAATATTTTGTTTAAAAATTATAGAAATTCGTGCACCCTTTAGTACTCCCTTCCCAGTGTGTATCGATTGATAGAATTTTTTCATATCCACAAAAAAAAATTCCCCCTTGAATATTTCGAATCGGGGCCTGCATGTAAAAAAGTATTAAAAACTCTCTCCGAATTAGTGGAAAATTATTTTATGTATGTAAAGTTTACGTCGTAAACTAATAGCTAAGAGAAAGAAACCTAGCCTTAGATCGTCAATGAGGCTCTTCTTTACGCTCTTTTTCCGATATACCGAACCCTCAAACTTAAACCCTAAAAAGTTTCAATTTAACGAAAGGAGTGTCAAGGATCAGGACATCGGTCCCATAATTGAAACCATCTATTCTAGCCATGATATTTCCAAAATCTTTCCTTGAAACCTCTGTTAAAAATCCACAAAGTCAGAACTAGTTTTGAGGCTACCTTGAAAGTCCTCAAAATAATTGCGATGCCAATATTCCGACATATGAAAATCTACACTGAGCGAACTTTACCATGATTTTTTTAAAAGGGCGCATTGTTATTCAAATTCCTTTTGATTTTCGAGCAGAACGAAAATTTCAAAAGAAAAATGGTTGAGTCAACAACATTTTTGGTTAATTTAAAAGGAATTATTTTTAATTACATTTTTTTTCGTTGTGTATAATTCTCATTTGTTTTATAAAATAGGACATACAAAGATATTTATTCATTTTAGAGCTTTTTAAGCATTGCGAAAGCAGTCACACGACAACGGAGTGACAAAATCGGATGAAGTCCATCCGATGGCTATTTTTGGGGCTATGTTCAGCAGAGGGCTCTGTGGCCATTTGCTTTGAACGTTAATTAAATTTGTTTTGACATTTCTTCTTTTATGGGTATTTTAGAAATTTTTCTTTATTTTAAAAATTATATTGTCATTTCAATTATGGTAGTGGTTAGTTCAACAATTTAAATTTAAATCCATTTTTAAAAAATTATCATCTCAATTCAACCTGAAATATGGTTGATTCAAAAGGAAAATTTTTATTTTTTCCAAAAAGAAAAATTGTTAAACTAAAAATATTCCTTGTTGAAGTCGTTTTGTATAGTTTTCCTTTTGATTTAACCAGTTTGCTGGTTGATTTTTTTCTCTGTGTATGTTACATGCCTTGTTGTTGCTTGATTCGATTATGGAGTTTCGAAACTTTCAACTTCAAAATCACATATCGATGAGTTAATTGCAATGGAGCACGTGAAACGCTCTGTTGTTGCTGTTGTAACTCAATAATGAAAAAAAAAAAAAAAGAAAAATCCCAAAATTGCATGTCAAGAGAACTCAGAAAACAGCGCTTCCGGCCGAACGGGGGCCTTGATATGCTCCACATACTCGTGTTTTGTACTCCGCTCACCATAAATTGCCTTCGAAATTGGCATGTATTAATATTTTGCTGCATTTTATCCGATAATGTATTACGAAAAATAATTTAAAGTGGTTCTCTTTGCCTTACTGTTTTTATTTTAAATTTCGCTTTTTTTTTCTTCTCATTTTTATAGATTCTGGTTGATTTGGTTCAAGGAGAATTCATGCAGCTCGGCTCAAAGGAAACCGAAAACGAACGATTTGCGCATTACTTGACGAAAACGTACAGAAAGACCGCATCTTTAATTGCAAATGCACTAAAAGCGGTAAGTTGAATAATAAGGTCCCAAACCAAGAAAAAAAAGAAAAAAAAATTATCTGCATTTCGAAGTTCGAATCCATTGATGTGTAACGCCAGACAGACAGCGGTGCATACGTGCATGCGTAGGCACCGCGTTCGCGAATGGCAAGGACACTCAACGATGCATGCGAGAAAAATTTCGAAAAAATTTCAATTCGTTTTCTTTTTTCTCAATTTTCGTTTTTTTGCTTTAATCGATTTTTATTTTGGATGTTCCCTTCTTCTACGCAGACAGCAGTGATCGCTGAGGCCGATGAGAACGTCATCGAATTGGCATTCCAATATGGCCGAAATATTGGATTGGCATTTCAGCTGGTCGATGATATGCTGGACTTTGTCTCATCCGCCGAGACGATGGGTAAACCGACAGCTGCCGATTTAAAATTGGGTCTAGCAACGGCGCCGGTTCTATTTGCATGCGAAAAGGTGAGTTCGATTATATTTTTCCCCCTCCCGGCTTTCTCCTCATAAGACTTCTGGCATTTGACATCATCGGAGATTGTCACTTTGTATTCTGTCTGCGATATGTTTGGCACTTGGAATTGGCTTCCTTAAAGCGTACTTAATATTACAGCTCACATAATATATTTGCTTTCATTTTTGAAATGTTTTCGATTTCGATTACAATCTTGATATGTTTTTTCCACCCCTCCTCCCTCCCTATCAACCAGGGAGCCTCTTTAATTTATTCTGGTTATGTAAAATAGTTGCATACGAAATGAATGGGCTAACCCAATTGATAAAATGCGTGATTTTTGTTTTGATTGACATATATCGGTGGGTGTGTGGTGTGTGTGTGTGTGTGTTTTATGCCAGTTTTAGACACACACGGTGAGTTGTTTTGGTCAGTTATGTAGATCTGCTGTGATGCGCGTGTGGCATACAAAGATGATAGAAGATAAATTCCATTCCGATTATGCAAATCTTTTTGCGGAATATGGGCATTTTGCAAATATTGACGTATCGTGATAGCTTAATAGCAGCTTACATTTGTCTTGCAAAATCAATGAATTCGATGATCAATTATATATATATATATATATAAGGTCAATTTTGGGACTTTGTTTGATTATTACGATGGGTGGAGTTGCATTCAAGCATTTGGTTGATGGGTTGGGTCTTTAATGAAGTCGTTTTGTTGATATAAACTTAAGAATTTCAATCTTTCCAATGAAAAAGAAGATGCACACAAATTCTAAAATCTTTGCTCAGGGATGGTCTTAAATAGACAAAGCTACAAGAACGAACAGATTTTTTGCTATTGGAAGTATTTTTAATATTTTTTTGAGCATAATTTTAGGTGCTCAATTTTAAGAGTTTCTGCTTTCCGACTCAGTGCTCGGACTTTTACCACTTTAGTGGTAGATCTACCACTATTTTTACTTTCTACCACTTCTACCACGCTAGGTCCAAATCTACCACTTTTTATTTACTTATGTATGCATTTGTTTTAATTATTTTATGATCATTTAGAATAATTGAGAACATAAAAAATGTGGTTCAATGATATGTATTATTGAAAAATTTGTTGGCAGCTTCCTATTGTCAAGAATGGCAGTATTGGCGCTTAACGACATCCAATAAATATTGACACATCATTTTGTTATAAGCGAAAACACCTAAAAACAAGTAATTTTCAGAATTTTCTACATGATATGATGTGATATATTGTATTACTATTTTAAAAAATTTTAAATCTACCACTTTTTATAAAAATCTACCAACTCTTCTTTAAATATCTACCACCTTTAAAAATCACTACTTATCATGTAGGTGGGTTAATTTCTCGAAACATTACGATGACATTAATTGGACTACTTTGACAGTAATTCAAAATAAGGATTAATAAAAAAACCATTCAAAAAACTAAGAAAAAGCTTCATAGTATAGAGAGTATACTTACAGCCATTACCGAAAGCATTCGAAGCAGATCAATCATAAAAGACGAAAAGCGGCAACAAGGATATTAGTTTAAACTACTTATTAGGCAATTCTTCACATAAATCCATTAAAGTTTGTCATGCACTTTCTGGCCAAAGTTTGCAAAGTTTGCCATCTCTTTAACTTTTTGCCATCTGGCAACGCTGATAAATACAAAATTTTTATATTCTAAGGGCCAATATTACCAAGCATATTTAAAATTTTTTTTTTAAATAAAAATCCGCTTTTGGTTTTTACCATTCCAATTAAAAAAAAAATTTTTTAAATATTTTAAATCACCTCGGCACTGCGTTTAAAGCCCAAAATCCAACATTGCGAGAGCCCGATGCGAGAGCGCGAGACGAGACGCACACAAATTTCAATACATTCAATCATATGGTTCAAGCTCCAATGTATCGCACTGCGAGACCTCGTAGTGAGAAAATTTTGAAAAATTGAATATTTCTCGTTGCGAGGCAATTCGACAGGTTAATGATGTAGCTAGTTTTTGAGTACTCGCTATTGGGTACTCGTCTAAACTAAGAAAACAAAAACTGTTCACTGTTCCGTGAAAAAGAGCTTTTAGAATATTTCGCGGGCTTCGGTTCATTTTGAAAATTTTTTGAATATTTTTGAAAATTTTGATTTCAAATTTAAACTCAAGTGATAGCGTATAAATTTTATGAGTACTCGGTACTCGTAAGATTGGTACTTGGTTCAAATGTTGCATTACTAAAAGCGAAACTATGCTTTCATCTGCGTGACGCAAAACTCTCATTGGAGATTGAAATGCGTCACGCAAAACATTTTCGTGACGTCGCGCACTCTCGCATTGGACTCTCGCAATGTTGTATTTTGGGCCTTGAATATGATATCAAATTTGAGTTCGATTTTCAAAAACCACCTGTTTGGAAAAATTCAAAGATATCATTTTCAAAAAAAAAAAAAAAATTCAGTTTTGGAAATAACACAATACGATAGACAGGCCTTAAGGGGGTCTTCTCATTGAGCAACTTTTTTTTCGACTTTTTTTTTTTTGCATTTATTTATAGCTTGGGTAGTTGTGAATATGCCCCTAAAAGGATTTTTTGAAATTCGAAATAGTTTAGAGGATATAGCCTTCTTTGTCGAGCAAGATCTGCGCTAAAACGAGTAATTTTTGCGTTGCTTCAAACTTTAAACGCGTTTATCTCGAAACCACGTTTTTCGAACTGGCGGCCATGATATCTCCAGTTCAACTGAACCGATTTTCATGAAACAAAGTGGAATCGACGCAGAATTGTCACCATTCTCGGGTGAACCTCGACCATAATTTTAAAAAATTTTTTACTATTTTTTTTTTTTACACTAAACTACAAAAAAAAAGCCCGAAATTGAAATTTTTTTTTTGAATGGCCGCCATTTTGTCAAAAAAAATCACAAAATTAAGCTTGAGGTTCACCCGAGAATTACATCTATACTGATTATAACCCCGTTTTTTTTTCCATTTCGGACGCTCCGGAGACCCGGAATCGTGGCCGCCGTGACGGCACCTTTTTTTTCACCACCAACTTTGAAGTCTCATTACTTTTTGAACAGCCCACGTATCGAGGCAAAAAAATTTTTTTTATTTACTTTGAACCTTTTGTAATACAATAAATAAAAAAAGTTTTCAATTATTCTTTGCGTTTTCAAATAAGAATTTTTTTAAAAAGGGTCCAAAAAACGGGTTTTCAATGAGAAGACCCCCTTAAAGCTTTGGAGTCACAGGGCAGCAATTTGGAGTACGAAACAATCGTTAGAATGGCTCTTTATAGAATCCGTTTTTAAAAATAACGATCTAATCAGCTGTCAAATGTACTCACAGCCCTGGAAGTATACGGTGCTGCTGTAAATTTCGATGCTTAAAAAATTGCGATATTCAAAATGAAATTTATTTTAAAAAATTTTAATTTAATTTTAAAATTTTTTTAAATATGCTTAATAATATTGGCCCTAATACTGATCTAGATTGAGCTCCAAGTACCCTAAGCCGTTTTCCGGTCCTCAATATTTCTCTCATTCCCTTATTTCTATAATGAATGAAAGATCCTTCGGAAGTTATAAGTCATTCAACTCCACATCAAAGACTCTTTTTATTATAGATGTGTCATCCTTTTTAACGAACGGGGCAGACAAACAAACAAACAAATTATCCAAATCATGAATAAATTGACGATATACTCGGGAGCAAAACTCAACGAGCATAACATTCGCAATTAGAGTTAGACTGCGTCAATGTCTAATTCCGCTGCTTTCATATTAAATAATTGTGCCAAAAGCACTTGCGGAAAGGCAGACAAAAAAAGTAAATTAAAATAAAGTGTTGAAAAAAATATAATGCGAAAGCTCGGTATTCCAATCGGCAGTGCCAGACACGATGGTGTTTGCTGATGCGTTTTGTACAGCAAATCCCAATCCACGTACGCCATCACAATTGTCAATTGGAATTGAAATGGCGTCATGTAATCGATATCTGTCATTCCCCATTCAACAAATGCATTCGCTGTATGGCGCTCTCAGTGCATATCCCATTGCTTGGAACGTGCCTGTCGCACTTGAGGAGCGAAAAAGGATTTTGAGGAGAGCGCAAATAGTGCCATATATGATATACATGGTTTTTTCCTTCTATTTTTTTTTCTTTTTTGTTTTTTGTTTGCCTTCATTTAATAGTGCATGATTATGCACTTCATTTCAAAATAGGAGCTGCCAACCACGGCTGAGCAAATCAATGAAATCACATAACATTAGGCTATGAGCGTTTTGCGTTGGCGTTGGGCGATGGCGATGGCATTGCTGGTCGCGGCGTGACGCATTTGCTATCATGCCTTTTGCACCTTACTCTTCCACTTGTCGCAATACGATTGAAACTGTACGGCATAGCATACCACACCATTCCGATGCCATTCCGAATCAATTTCGTCTATACGACCAAAGCTCAGTAAGATTACCGTAAATATTCGCAGCACGTGCACACAAATCGTAACGCATAATAATTCCGATTTCAATTCCAATTCCAATTCCGACACACAAAAACCGATTCCACATCCAGTCCTCACATTCCCCATGCGACGAACAACAGCGAAAACATCAAAAGCCTATTAAGCACAGCCGTTTATGAAAATTTTATTTGAGCGCGTATTATTTTTTTAGTGGCGTTAACACGCGCAATTTGGCGTTATTTTCGTTTCAGTCTCTCTTACTTTGTATGCATTTTCATTATTTATCTTTTCAAAATCAATTGAGCATTTTTATTTATTACTATGTACAGGTATAAGATAACCAACTTAAGTGGGGGCTTATTCAAGTTGTTCAAGTAGATATGTTCTTCGAGCCGATTTTAAAGTCCATAGCAAGGCCCATTGCCAGTTCTTTGTCAGTAATTTTTTGCGTTGTATCTTATTCCAAACAAAGCTTCTTTTTTTTGTTATTCTTCTTCTTCTTCCTCTTTTTCTTATTCCTCTTCTTCTTTCTACTCTTTTTCTGTTCCTCTTCTTCTTTACTCTTACTCTTTTCTCTTCTACTCTTCTTCTCTTCTTCTCTTTTCCTTCTTTTCTCTTTTCTCTTTTTCCTCTTTTCCTCTTTCTTCCTCTTTCTTCTCTCTTTTTCCTCTTCTTTCCTCTTTTTCTCTTTTTCTCTTTTTCTCTTTTTCCTCTTTTCTTTTCTCTTTTTCCTCTTTTTCCTCTTTTTCCTCTTTTTCCTCTTTTTCCTCTTTTTCCTCTTTTTCCTCTTTTTCCTCTTTTTCCTCTTTTTCCTCTTTTTCCTCTTTTCCTCTTTCTCTTTTTCCTCTTCTTTTTTCCTTCCTCTTTTTCCTCTTTTTCCTCTTTTTCCTCTTTTTCCTCTTTTTCCTCTTTTTCTCTTTTCCTCTTTTTCCTCTTTTTCCTCTTTTTCCTCTTTTTCCTCTTTTTCCTCTTTTTCCTCTTTTTCCTCTTTTTCCTCTTTTTCCTCTTTTTCCTCTTTTTCCTCTTTTTCCTCTTTTTCCTCTTTTTCCTCTTTTTCTCTTTCTTCCTCTTTTCCTCTTTTTCTCTTTTCTTTCTCTTTTTCCTCTTTTTCCTCTTTTTCCTCTTTTTCCTCTTTCCTCTTTTTCCTCTTTTTCCTCTTTTTCCTCTTTTTCCTCTTTTTCCTCTTTTTCCTCTTTTCTCTTTTTCCTCTTTTTCCTCTTTTTCCTCTTTTTCCTCTTTTCTCTTTCTCTTTTCCTCTTTTCTTTTCCTCTTTTTCCTCTTTTTCCTCTTTTTCCCTTTCCTCTTTTTCCTCTTTTTCCTCTTTTTCCTCTTTTTCCTCTTTTTCCTCTTTTTCCTCTTTTTCCTCTTTTTCCTCTTTTTCCTCTTTTTCCTCTTTTTCCTCTTTTTCCTCTTTTTCCTCTTTTTCCTCTTTTTCCTCTTTTTCCTCTTTTCCTCTTTTCTCTTTCTCTTTTTCCTCTTTTTCTTCTCTTTTCCTCTATTTTCTCTTTTTCTCTATTTTCCTCTTTCCTCTTTTCCTCTTTCCTCATTTTCCATATTTTTCCCTTCTTCCTCTTCTCTTTCATTTTTCTTTTTCCCACTTTCGCCTTTTCCCTGTTCTCGTCTCTTGTTTCCTGCTTATTATCTCTGTTGTTCTGCTCTTTTTCCTCATTCATTCGTTTTTCCTCTGATTCCTATTTTCTTCCTTTATACCTCATTTCTTCCTATTTATTCTTTTCTGTTTCTGTATTTTGTTCCCTAATATTCCTTATTTATTTAATACCAAGATTCTCATCAATTAATGTGCCTTATCGCCGTCTTTGTTTTAGTACCCCGAACTAATCCAATAATCGACGTTTACGACCCGTGATTCAATGCCTTTGAACTTGTTCATAAATCGCATGGACTTGAGCAGACTCGCTTTTTAGCCAAAAAACATTGCAACGAAGCGATAAGATTATCCCAAGAACTTAGCGAGTCACCCTATCAGAAAGGACTCCAAGTGGTCGCCGATTTAGTCATTAATCGTATGAAATAGTTATTTACATATTGTTAAATTATACACATTAATATATATATATACATATATATACATATTTTTTATTTTTAAGACGAAAACAACAACAAAAATTTAAGTTAAAAAGTGAAAATACCTAATTAAGAAGGCCAACAAACACAACAAAAACAAAAACAAATTGATTTAAAATAATTTATGAAAAAAAAAGTCATGTCGGAAATCATTATTCTCTGTTGTAAATGATTTATTTTCACTGTTTCCGCAGTGAAAATTGTGCGAGCTGTAGAAATGCGTTTGCGAAATTCGAAAATTGAAATTGAAAATCGATAAAAATAATTTTGAAAATTTGATTCGTTTCAACAAAATGTTAATTTAGTTCATTCAATGTTTTTTTCTTCAATTTTTTTGTGAATAAAACAAAAACCATTGTAAATAGTTTAAGTCAAGGGACAAAAATAGCAAGATACAAATTTAATTGGGATACTTTTTAATGTCCTTCGAACTCTGGAAATATTCAAATATATATTTTTTTTTTCTGTAAAATATAAACGATAAATTGTACATAAAAGAAATCGATGTACATAATTTTTATAAATAGCCTTAGTCAATTAAAGATTTTGTTTTTAAAAAAAGAGAGCTAAAAAGAGTTGGAAAAATACGCGCTTTAAATTCCGTATTTTGTGAATAAGAAAAAGAAATAAGGGTATTCACAACGATTGGGACAATATAAAAGATCTTTAATCGATAATTTGTCGTCGATAGTTTCACAAAAAGTAAAATGTAGCGAGTGTCAAAAAAGCTGTAACCGGAACCGTTTGAATGCCCTTAATGTAAATGAGTAAAATAAATGAGAATAATTGGTTAAGGGTAAATTTAAAAAATTTCATGAAAAAGAAAAAAAACTTGCAGAATGTTCTTCCTATTTAAATAATTTATTAACAGTCATGTATTGATTTCAATTATTATCCAGGTTTCCAAAAAGAATATTGTTTTTATTGAGACAATTTTTGAAAGGAATGCCGTCCATCTTTCTTAGGTGAATTTTGATTGATTTTTTCCGAACAAAGAAAATTATTTCGTCTTATAAAAGTAATGAAATTGAGTTAAACAAAAGTTTATTTGATACTAAAATTATTGTCTTTAAAGCTCAATATATGGCGTGTTAATTAAGAAACTCAACCTATTGTATAAATAAAAAAAAATTTTTTTTACTCTTAAAATCATACAAATTAATGTACTTTTAGAAGAAAAGTACCTTAACAAATTTTAGGGATATTCACAATGGCTTCGCTAACTTGACTGGAATTTAATAAACTTTCAAGATATTCGTTTCACTGGACATTGTTGAAGTGCCCACTGTGTTAGTAAACATATGTTTTTTCAAAAGTACCATTTATTTCGTTATAAAATACAAAATTAGTAAAAAAAATATTATTTGTACTAACATTATTTCTGTTAAAGTTACAATATATGTGCGTGTTGAATTAAAGCGAGACTAAGCTTTGATAAACAAAAAAATTATTATTTAATAACAAATATTTCTATTTAAAGAAGACTTAACATTTAGGGTTTCACAATTTCATAATTACTGTTCTATCAACACTTCAGATACATTATTTTCCATGTGAGTAAACATTGCAATCATTCTATATAATACATACAAAAAGAAATCAAAAACTATTGTAACTTTGTACTGTTGTAATGTTACATTTCAGTGCTTGTTAAAGCGGCAAGATTAAAGCTTTGCAATAAAAAATTCTAATAAAGATATTAGTCTCATTTTTCGACGAAAGAGACATTCTCATTTCAAGAAATTTGTACAATGTAATAAGTTCGGTTTCCTATCAACGATCGATCATTATAATATTCTTTATTGAACATCAAGTTCAAAATGCATAAAAGAAAATAACAAAATCTTTTCTAATTGGAATGCGAAGAAGAAATTTGCAATTCATTTGAAATAATTAGTGTCATTTTCACAAGAAGGGTAGAATTTTATCGTTCCAAAAATCTGGTTCATAGTAAAATTTGGTAATTTGACTAATTTTACTGAATTTCTGCTTGCAGCAGAGTCGTAAAAATATTATTTCCACGAACGTTCGTCTTAAAATCACCTCGATGCACGCTGCATTAAATTCGATAAACTAACAGCTATCGATCAAAACGTTACAGCCGTAGATTACATCAGTGGCAACTGCGTAATGCAAAAACTCTTCAGTGCTAACTTCACTCGTCGTGCTTGATCAGCTGATTGCTGTAAAAATATTATGTTCCACGTATTACATTCGTCTTCAATATCGGACGCAGCGAAATGCACGCTGCATTAAATTAACGTATAAACTAACAGTATCAGATACAAAACGTTAACACGTAGATACATCAGTGCAACTTAACTAAAAACTTAGTGTCTTACCGCAGTGATTGATCGCTGATTGCTGTAAAGTTTTGTCCAAGTATTACATTTTCTCAATATGGACGCAGCGAAATGTAAGTCACTAGAATTAACGTATGAACAGATTCAGGATACTAATTTAATCAATCTATGTAGATATAGTCCATTAATAAAACTAGGGCTTAGCAGATGATTTTATCGTAGTTTAGTGCATTGTCTTGTATTAAGGGTCTCCTATTAAGCCTAAAAATTATGCTTTTCAAAAGATGAATGAAACCTGCCATTTGGGGTAGCCCAACCACTCGTCCTCGCCATAATTTCGAGCACAATTATCAGGTACCGCAATATGTGCTGATCATGTTTAGGCTACAAACGCTTGGGAGAATTTTTCGTTTATGAAGACGAAGGGCGACCGAGGAAATTAAAAAATCCGCTTTAAGATGTCCTTTATTTAACCGAAGGCAATTTGGTCACCCTACTATTCTGTAAATCCGCCACTGCCTGAAGTAGAAGAGAACCAAATTGTTCCAAGAACCCGTCTGAATTCTTTTTCTACAAACTCATACGAGTCCTTACTATGCGTTAAGCAAGGCTAAGTTTCCACCGATTACTTCTTAAGCCACTGATACACGATATCAAACTTGCTTCAATATTATTAGTTGTGTTGGTTTTTTCATAACACGAACACTGTATGTGAAATGAAAAAACGCATACAACTAAAAATATTGAAGGTAGTTTGATATCGTGTATCAGTCACTTTAGACGTTTTGCAAAAACAAAAAAAAAAAAAAAAAAAAACAGGTTTACTTAAGTTCTTCAAAACTCTTATGTGAATCCTTTGCTTTTGTTATTGTTTATTCTTTTTCGAATTCCCTCTAAATTATTCTTTTTTGTGTATTCTTATCTATAAAAATTTTATTGGCTCTCGTAAATTAAGTCAATTCATTAAATGCTATGGAATCACCACTTCAAGTCTTCCACTTTTATGCGTAACCATGCAAAAACTGGGTCAAAAGAATAAATATTGCCCCACCTTTGATAGAGCGATAAGTATGCTATCATATCCCTTGTGTTGTCTAGGTCTCGATGTAAAGAGTAACCAGTTACCATGGCTTATGGCTTTATGTACGATTTTACTTCAACGTTATTGTTTAATATTGAATGCTTTGTGCAAACAATAAAGCTTATTTACAATTGTAAGCATGCTTATGGAGCACACAAGGATAATATGGTTTTTCCCATATGCGGATTGAAGAGGAGGTCGATTGGTAGGCACTTCATAGCGAGTCGGCTGCATATAAAAGGACGGGAAAAAAAGAAGAGAAAAAAATCGAAAGAATTGTCGATGCATCTGTTCATTAGCAGGCCATTGGAATCGGGATTGAGGCAACATGTGGAGGAGTGTTTTAATAGGATTTTTAATGGCTTCTTACGATAAAAGCTTTTGTTTTCTTTAAAATGATTAAAATCAACAAGTTCTCATTCAACTGAAGTATGTAGATGGGAGTGCGTGAGTGAGTGCGTCAGGCAACATTTGCTTGCCCTACAAATTGGATTAAACGAAGGCACGCTGTGAATGTGTCCGAGGCCCAAGGACATACCTACATACATACCTTCATATTGACAGGCGTTGTCATGTGAAGCGGGTTTCACATTCATACGGCGACTATACAAGAAGGATACAAAACTTTTCGTTACCTCGATTTTGACTTCGCCTTCAAAGTGAAAAGCGAAGATTTCTTTCTAATCGATTCGAAAGTAGTTGAGTTGGCTCAATGTTTCATTGAATCAATCAATCCCACCGTAAATCCTTCTGCTAACTTGCTTGTTTGTTTATTTCGCTTCGCTTTATCGTCGACTTATTTGGAATTTATAAAAAGAAAAAGCAGTACCTACAGCTCCTAGACAACAGGTAACAATATTGATATCCATCGTACCAGGCACCAGTCACGGTCTCCAAAAAAATAACAAAAAAAAAAATAAAAAAATATCCTTACTGCTAAAAATGTTAGTCAATTAGGTGCTTGACGGTATGAGTCTTTCACGATGCGATTTCAGTTTGAGTGCAGTAGTTAAGTCAAGAAGAAGTGTGTTCTCTTCAGCTCGATTCCGGAAATTTTTATTTATTTCTTTCCGTCATTTTCCATTTATTTTCGACTCTAGAGCTAACTGCCACTACTTACATACATAGTTGTATAGAGAGATAGGGAGAGATGTTTTCCTTTCGTTCGTCGAATGCGTTCTTTGAAGTTTACTTCAGGCCGGAGTCTCGCTAGACGACGCAATGACGACGAGTGATGAGACTGTTGTTGGATTTGGCAGTGTTCCTGGTGATTTTTGTCACGACAGCTACGAGCATCCGTTGCTGTGGTGTGCCGAGAAGAAAAGACTTATCGAGCGTAAAAATGCGGAGGATAGCATGCGTATGTGGAGACGACGAAAAGCTGAAGAAATGGCACGCAAAGAGAAAGAAAAACAAGAGGTAAACAGGGTTTTTTGAGGGCGGGGATGGTTTTTGTGTCGAGTTTCACAAAAGAATTGCTTTTTTAGTGGCTGGAATTTATTTGATGCGGATTTTAAGAAAAATCGACATCGTTCCGCAAAGAAGGGCACGCAGAAAAGTTGAAAAGTTAATAAGCGTGTTTTTTTTTTGATTTTTATTATATTTTTCTTCTCGAATTCTTTTTGGTTGTTTATTATTTGAGAGAAGGAAGATTTATGTTTACGAAAAGTTGAAAGAAAAAATTATTTTTCAAATCAGGGAAATTGCTGAATTTTTTTTTATGTGATTTCCGGGAAGAACTTTTAAAGCCTTCACATGGATCTTGAAGTTCGCGTTTGAAATTTGAGTTTTTCTAATTTCAAAAGGAAGATATTAGAGTCTCTTTTTGTGATTTGAGATGAGAATTTTTTGATATTTGAGAGTATTGTAATGTCTTCACATGAAAATCTAGAATACTTCTCGAGTCTTTTTCCTGTTAACTCCAGATTTCATTCATATGGTCTATAGGGAAATCAAAAGGACTTAATTCTCTTTACTCTTTCATACACAGAATGTATTTCTAAAGGGTTTCTTGGTATTTTATGTAACACCTTCGATGGTCGAACTAAAAAAAAAAACTGAAACCTCAATGGTATCTGAAGATATCTAAGGTGTTGTTTAAGAACTTTTCACTGGAAGGAATTTTTTCGAAAGAGCTTAATAGACGCATTTATATGGATAGTAAAAAATTAGAATTTGGTAATCGTTAATGGTCTTAAAAAAAGGTCTCCAAAAATAAAACGTCCATACTTTAGGGCCTATAGGAACTCTATTGCAGTTTAAATTTCGAATAATTATTAGCCAAAACAATCTCCGAGAATCCTACTTGGTTGCCATGAGAGTAGACAGACTTACATTCATCCGTCTCTCGATAGTCTTCAAACTTTTTTCAATCTCTCATAAATCGATGAACCGAAAATTTAATAACATCATAACCAGGGCTCGGATTTTGTTGCAATTATGAATTTAAAGTATACTTTATGGAGTAAAAATTTTGTTCAACTCACACAAAGTTAAGATTCAAATCGATTTTTAACTTCAATATGAATTTTTTTGAAATTAGAAAAGCGGTTTAAACTTCAACCTCGCTAAACTTATTCGAAAAATGTTGATAAGAAAAATTTTTGCCCCGCAAAGTATGCCTTAAATTTATAAATGCAACAAAATCCGAGCCCTGATCATAACAAACCGAAACCCTTTAACGTCCCCTTATACATAGCTCTCAAGTGTCTCATAATTCAACTTAATCATATTGCAAAAAGTCACTGACCTCTTTACATGTTAAATCATAAATCATCCATAAAATATATTTTATTACCTTTCCGACAGTCAGCTCTTCGAAGCACATGTTCCTGCATATTTTCTCATTGTGCCTCCCACAAACAAAAAAAAAAAACAAATGTTCCACATTTCCTAGAGCCTATCCAATTCGAAATTGCTTGACAGAAGAAATCATAATTCTTTGTTTTACTATTTGCTCCGACAGTAAATTCACCCTGGGAAGTTTTTCTTTGAGATTGCGTGACTATAAAAAATTATATTTCTCTGTAGTACAAACGTGATATCCTGACTAGCACAATGGATAATATAAGTCACGTTTTCCTTCGAAGTAACTCAGCTGTTACCATACCAACAACCTATTAATGTAGTCCTTTCGGTATGGAGCTAACTCGAAATAGACGTAGCCTTGCTTAAAATAGAAGAAAGAAAGAAAAACTATAACAAGGAAAAGTAGTTCATAAAAATTCAGAAAAAAAAAACATTGTCTAAAATAATAACAACTGCCATAGTCTAGAGTCTGGACTCTATGAGCCCAATGGTGGGAAAACACGAAATACCTTGTCTGTTCTGCACGTTCCGGAAGTTGATATTACTAAGTTTTGACATGCACAGTGGGTGTAATGAATGCCTGATTACTTACGAACAAATGAATAGCATTGAACTTTGATTGGGCCATATCAATTGATTAAATCGATAATTTACAAAAAAATAAGCCACAAAAAAAAAAAAAAAATCCTTCGATTATATAACCTCGATCCTCGTTCGTTTTTGCGTCTTTCTTTTCCAGTACTACGATCTCTTTTTAAAGCACTGCCCATGGGGACGCCCTGGCGGCGGTGCACCGAACATCGATGTGAGACGTAAAGATATCACTGCCATTGGATTGCATTCAACACCGACACTTGTAAATATTCACAGCACTCGAATACCTCATGTCACGACTCGAATAAATCTCAGTATCGAAATTTTTTTGCTCATACCATTTCAAAAGGTTAACCCACATCGTTTGGCATCATTGCAACCTTGCTCACGTTATACGGACTATTTTTCACAGCATAAAAAATGTTATGAACCTGTCACCGGACATCAACCATTCGCCAGCCATTCGCATCAGTCGCACCATCCACCACAGCCTCCGCCTCCGCCTCCGCTTCCGCCTCCTTCTCATCACCATCATCTTCATCATCATCATGCGCCACGTTTCACGACACACGCACACACTGTCCATCATCATTTGAGCGATAGCACAAGACCCGTTGCCGGCAGCACCGTCACAATCTGTGAACGCGAAATAAGTGGTCCCTTAAAGAATTGCCGCAGCATTGGCGGTGCTGCTGCCGGATCACAGTCCAACCACAATAACAACAACACATCCAAAAGCGGTGAGACATTAGAAATAACACTCAAAGATCACCCATCAATGTCATTTCGCAAAAAAGGCCACATCGATATTGAGGTACGCTATAAACCTCCGGCACCTGGCAAGGGAAAAGCAATTTTAGAGAAAATTGTCGTTAAGGAAAATGATAAATGCCCAGCGATGCCAATCGAATTGCATCGTAGTACGCATCAGCCAACAGAAGAGACACCATCGAAGAAAAAATTAACAACAAAAATGGAAAAGCCGGTGAGAAATGTGCCCCACTTTCGGAGAATGGTATTATTATTATTTCTTCTTGGATTTTTAATTCGAATTTAGCCCAGCAAAGAACCATGGGGTAAATGCGGTCCGGGCGGAAAGCCATGGCGTAGTCCAAAGGCTGCGGGCAGTACTCTAATTAAATCTTTGGTATGATCATTATATCCAACTCAAAAAAAAAAAAAAAATTGTTAGAAAGAAAAAAATTAACTCGCTAATTCGCAGGGCTGGACAAACAAGGAAATGCTAAAGGACCTTGACCAAGACAATCCCGTTACACCAGCCGAGAAGCATACATTTCGAAAAGCACGTTCAACGAAAAAGCCACAATTATTACGTTGCTGCGATTTGTGCACCTGCAGTTGCCCGGCCATGTTAAATGCAACCGGAAGCGATAGTGCATTGAAGCCGCTGAAAAAATGCGCACCAACGCACAAAAAGGACATTCAAGCGAAAATTGATACTGGCAAACAAAAAATGTGCCCACGCATGCTAAGATGCCCAGCAGCAGCAGCACGAGCGGCAGCAGCCGGGGGGCCAGACAATGGAACAACGCAAACCGCAACGGACAACAGTGCCAATCTGACAACGAACTCGAATAATGGCATCGACAATGGCGGTGGCGTTGAATTGGTGCCACTGTTGGCACGTCGGCGAGCCAACAATCGTCCAATTAGTCTGTCCAGTACCGATGTGACAAAGCGGACCGCATCGCATGATAGGTACGCAAGTAAAATTTGTAACAAGAATACCAAAAACTGTATCATCAGCAACAATCCAAACAACAAAACAACAACAACAACAACCATAGCTGCAATAGCATTAATAATAATAGTCCCACATGTTGCTTGAAAAAGTTCACGTTGCATATCCGTTGAGTGTTGTGTGTGCTTGTCCGTTCGTTTATTCATTTGTTCATTTGTTGGCGGATCCCAAGCATATCTTATCGGTTTTCATCCTTTTGCATCATTAGTTCTGTGCTATTATTATGCATTCTCAGCAACGTTTCTGTATTGCTTTAAGCTTTTAATTTCATATATTAATTTTATATACATAAGTTTATTTGTTTTAAACAGCTTTTGCTCTTTATGGAATTCATTTAAAATTCATTATTCAGAGATTTCATTCGGAGGTATTTATTTGTTTGCATAATTGTGACTTGTGTCGAAGCGACATTAACAAATTTGAGAAGATTTATGAAATGAATTTAATTTAATTTTGAATTTCATTTTAATAATTCCACTAAAGTCCAAGATGAAAGCAATTTGCATTGGAGGCTCATAAATATAGTTTTTGCATATTATCAAGAGGAAATGATACAGCACAGACAAGGGCGTAAACCAGGCCATGATGGAGGGGCGAAAAATTTTTTGTACAGTTCAAAATTTAAGTAGATTAAGGGCCGGCAAATGCAGTTGCAGTTTAAACTGAAGTTTTCTTAAGCTTAATCGAAAATTTGATCTAAAGTGTAATGTTTTTCAGAGCATATTAATATGAAGTTTTACTAAACTACAGATTAAGCATAATGGGAAATATTTAGTTTTGATTTTCCAATATTTAAAAAAAAAATTTTTTTTTTCGAGACATTGACTGCTTTTTTCTTTCAAAGTAGACTAAGGAAACTATGAAAGGAATATACACCGAGAGAAAAAGGTAGTTATATTAACTGAAAAAGCAGGTTAAAATAACCGAGTTCACCGTTAATTGTTAGCTTATGTGTAGTAGCGGTCAATTCAACAGTACAAACACAGTCAATAAGGATATAACTACTTGATGGTTGATATAATTGTCTCGCGGTTAAGTCGACTGTCACCAGCGACTGGGAAAAAAAATTTATTTTTTGCTTTGACTTTTTTTTAAATCTTCTTTTATTAATATTTTTTTTTTTTATTAAATTATTATATTTTTTCTTTATTTATTTGTTTCTATTTAAATCTTTTTCTCTTTCATCTCTTTAAATTTTCTCGCCTCGGCCGAGCCTTGAACCGCTGAACTCCACTTCGCTGGGCGAACGTCTTAACCATTACGCTAAACGAACGAATTTAATTTGTTGGTCAAAATGCTCACTTGAGCTTATGGTTGCTCAAGTTTTGGGGAACGTGCTTAAGGAATTGTTTCACTCCCAAAATTTTTTGCTTGAAAATGAACCATTAAAAAAAAAAATTAACTAAATTAAAACCTTAAAAATTTAGGAGAAAATTTTTGTCTTCCAAAACAACTACACTCTGAACAAAAAAAAAAACTGTAATTAAATTCAGAAAAATTCCCGCCGCCAGCAGGGATAGAACCCCGAAGCTCACGACTGTCGAGTCACAGCTTAAACAACTGAGCTATCGAAAACTTCGGAGACGGTTGATCAGAATGCGAACTTATACGTCTAAGTGAACGAAAGCGAATTTGAACATAAAAAGTAACTGTTTTTCAACTGTTCATTTGACTGCCTTTTTCAGTGCATTTAACGCGGAATACAGTTTATTTGACCACTCTTACTTTAACTGTTCTAAGTAGTTGATTTAACTGTTGTTATTTCTCTCGGTGTATAAAGAAAAAATTCCTCCGTGTTACCTATGTAGGGACAAATCACCGGCAACAAAGTTGGTTTTATGGTGAGGGACATTTGGGGATATGGTATGGAAGCTTTTCTCTCTTCACCTTGCCTCCCTCGCTATCTACAGAATTCTCTCCAGTGAATTGTGCCCTAATATGAACGGTGACAAAAGTTATTTTGGCCCTTAGGGGGGAACCAATTTTTAACGCTTGTATAAATATATAACATGAAGTGCGAAGTCGAAGTCGCTCGCTTGTCTTGTCGCATAATATGAACGACGACTAGAGGGAATCTGTCAAACTGCTGTTCTTCTTTCTAAATTAGGTTTTATGTTTGTTTGTAAATTGCGAATTTTGTACTATTTGGGGGGAACATCACGAATCTACGGGATTTAAGAGAGAACCACCAGGCAACACTGGAATTCTCATGGTATTTTTTAAAAAGAAAACTGAAAATTTCTGAGCAGAAATGAAGCTGCAATATTTCATCTTTTCATCTCACCAACTTTACAAAATTTGTCTTATTAGAGGTAAAATAGGACCGCAAAGTTCTTCCTCGCTTTCGTCTTCTTCGTCAGAAATCGTATTTATGAAAATTTTGTTCGTTTAAATTTTTGAAAGCTTAAACCAAATATTTTCTCTAAACGACAACTGAGAAAGATGTTTTTAAATTTCGAGTAGTTTCAACTGGAAACTGAAGTTTAAACTGTAACTGAATTACCGGCCCTTAGTCTCTTGGCTCGATTTTTAAGTCAATTCCGACTTAAAGGGGTGGGCTAGTGCCCAATCGGCCCCCCGTCAAATCCAGCATTGAGTACAGTGTAGTAAATGATAAAAATTGCGATAGATTTGTCGGAAAAATGGAGGGAAATCGTTATGGCGACACAAGGGAATAAGAATTTAGACTTGAAGGCAGGCTTTTTGTGCCATCAAATTCTGAAAATTTTTCCAGTACTCGAACAAAGAAAACATCAATCTAGGCTCACTACAACCAATTTTGTGGCAGACAATCATTGTACATTTAAATGTGTTTAAGAGGGAGACTGCAATAGAATACATATACTTTTTTTTCGATGCTTTAACCGCATTTAAGGTATGGGAAATGTACCATGGTTTTAAAGAAAATCGACCGCCAATTAGGATAAAAATGAGAAAACCATGTGTTAATAGGACCTTTTTCATACCAAAATGGCTCCTAAAGTAAAAAAAAAAATAAAAAGCTTTTTACTTTGATCGTTTATTTTTTCCTCAACGGCTCAAATTTTAACCAACAATTTATTTTTTCCTAAAAGCCCATACAATTGGCTTTCAAACCCTTTTACAGTTTGTTCTCTACGATAAACCAGTATTGTGGTAGAATTTTTTTCTCAACCTCCTGTTTTAGAACTTCAAGGCCCTATAACTTCAGGGGTGCATTTGCGGCCCCACTCCCCTCCCATACGATTTTTTGTTGATTTTTTTCTTGAAATCCTTTATCACCCTGCTCAGTATGTACTAGCTCTGGTGAATCACCCTGTTTATACTTTATAAATAAAATTCCATTTCACTGGAGACCCGTAGGCCGAAAATTATTTCGATGGGTTTAAGTCATTGCAAAACTTGATATCAAGACTATTTTCTCATACTCCTTTGTGATTCCTCGCACTTCGAAAAAAGTTCGAACACCCGAAATTCCCCCTGCATATGCCACTATTTCACTATGACAAGAGAGAGCACTCAAGGTGCATGACATAAAGTGATTTACATCCGAACATCGCTTTTCGATTTCAGCAGTGATTCATTATCGTCAAAGAAAACAAAGTTTTTGAGAGTTTCTAATTGAAACTTCCTCACTATTTATTGAGACCTAAAATAAAATAATTGACAAAAAACTTTTGAGCTCGAATTGTCCATTAAACTCAATACAGCACGAGCGAACTACCCTGCGTATGAGTAACGTCTACCAAAGCGTGCATATATGCGTTTTCTCAGACGTTACTCATACGCAGGGTAGTTCGCTCGTGCTGTATTGAGTTTAATGCATACATGATTCATGCATGTATGTCATTACAGGTAAATTATTCTTTACGGCCAGCATTTTCAATTAAAAGTTTTGATCTAATTTCGAGACATATTATCGCGAAATATGTAGTCTCAATTGAACCGGCTTGGAAAATGCTAAAAAGAAAACAATTGCTGAAAAAAGTTGGAGTTGAGAATATTCTTTGATTTATAAATAGATAAAAAATTCTTGTTTGACCGAGCATCTATTGTATTTTTTCATACCAATCTAACATACAGTGTCATTCGAAATTCGTCACGCAAAATGTGTTATGAAATACTCATCGGGAGATTCGATTTACCCCAGCACGTCTGAATGTTTGTCTGACTGTTTTTCAAAGTAATATGAGAAAAAAAAAATTATAGAGAATATAAAAGAAAATGCCTCGAGGTTTTATTTTAAGCATTTATATTTTACAAGTTTTTAGTTAACATTTATTTTATTTTCAAACGGCACACAAGCTTACAACACCGTAAATATGGGAATTCCATTTTCATGATTTTGATTAAAAATTTTTATATTTTCGCATTTTTTTTTTTTTTTGATTACTCTCAATTTATTTCGAGTTCTTTCAACTCAATCCATTGAAGTATAAAACGCACATAATCCTCAAAAGCAATATTTAAAGTAATCTTTGTATTCCCCCTTCTTACATTTCTACATCATTTTCAATGCAACAAAATAAATACATATACTTATAAAACAAAATAAATATTTACAAAAAAAAAAAAAAAATTACCAGAAAAATAAACATAAAAATTAAGCTTCTAATTTAAAGCTATATAAATATTTATAAAAAAAAAAAAATTAATGAACTAAATTTAATCGAAACTTATGCAAACCTACTTATTACCCATCTTCTATCCACCTACTTGCAACAACAACAAAAACAACACTTAAAAATAATACTGAAAAAACCAAATCGAAATTGCAAATTCAAATCGACTTCGTTCGAATAATGTAAATCGACAACCAAAACGTCATCACCGTTGTATTATATTTTTATATATTTATATATATATATGTATATGTGTATCCACGTGAAATCCTTGTGCATATGACATACGAATATGTATGCATGTATGTATGTATGTATTTTCCATGCTTCAGAATACCGACTGCGGCAGATCTACGCTATTTGCACGATTTAAATGAGCAAATATCCCGAAAGCGTCTCTCCATTAGCACTGCTCAGCAACTCGATAGGGATTTGTGCAATCAACATTTTGAAACCTTTGAAACATTTTGGGGCCGGCCCGGCCATGGTGCACCTGGTGAGATAAAACAAAAATTAAAATTGGACTATTTGCTTTATGGAGATCAAGGCCGCTTGGAGTAAAGCAAACAAGTGCAATGCCAATTTAAAAACAAAAGAAAAAAAAAAAAGAACGAGAACGAAAACGAAAACGAAAACAATAGAAAGAAGAGAAAGAAAAGAGAACTGAAAAATATCAAAGGCTCAACTGAGCAGAGATTTTATTGAACAATCCTTTTTTTTTTTTTTTTTTTGTGTACAAGTGGTGTGAAACTTATTTCTATCACTGTTTTGTTTCAATTGTTTGTTAAAAGTTTGTTATAAATTGAATTTATTTAAACGATGTTTACGATTGGAGAGAAGAACTTGATCGATTTGCTTAGCTGTAAATTGATATTAAGTTTCAGAAATTAGGTGTACTGATCCTTGGAATGGAAAGAGCTCGATGTTGTATGTAATTAATTGTTCTTGTTGAATTTTGTTGTATTTTTAAATTTTGATTGTTGAAAAAATTCAAAATTCAAAATTTTTGTTTTTGTTTTTTTCCTTTTTAAGGTTTCAAAGTAGCAACAATTCGATGGCAATATATATGTAGTATGTGTAATTTTCTTAATGTCTAGGAAAAACTAACATAAATTGTAAAATAATTAAGTAGCATCGAAAGGACTTATGACGGCCTTACACTTGCTGCCAACCGTAAAGCGATTCTTTCAAAAAAGTCTAAAGGACTGAGAAACTTTCTTCAAACCTTTGTAGATATTCTTAAATTTGAAAAAGAAATATTTGAAGTCGCTTATTCATAAAAGAGCTACTTTGTTTCTCGCACCGCTATCAATAGTTTAACCTTCGATTGGTGGCAGGTGTAAGGCCGGCATCAAACTATTTAATGATATAAGAGAATAAGTAAAGATGTGTGTATGAACCTCAACAAATATACAGAATGTGGTTTCAAAGCATAATTTTCATGTGAATTTTTAATTTAATAATACTTTGATGTCCGACAAGTGGAAAAATACCTCCTTTACTTATTGGCAATAGTAAAGTTATGCCAACAAAGAAGGTATCCACAATCAAAGCGAAGCTCAAATGCGACTTACAGCCCAATTCTAAATATTCCCAGTGAAGTTTTCCTTGCGGATTTGAAAAGAATTCACCCAATCGATACAAACTGAGAGGGGGATATATAGGGAGGAAGAATTTCGAATATTTTTAAGGAATTCCGTCGGTCAACAGTGCTTACCGCCTACAAAGTATACGAGACTGTAAGTTACCTGAATATTAATATATTACAACGTATACGAGATTGTAGGCGAACTGCCCACCAATAGCTTACAAAGTATACGAGCCCGTAAGTGATCTGAATATTAATAGCTACAAAATAGACGAGATTGTAGGCGAACTGCCCACTAATAACATACAAAGTATACGAGACTGTAAGTGACCTGAATATTAATAGCTACAAAATAGACGAGATTGTAGGCGAACTGCCCACCAATAGCTTACAAAGTATACGAGACCGTAAGTGACCTGAATATTAATAGCTACAAAATAGACGAGATTGTAGGCGAACTGCGCACCAATAGCTTACAAAGTATACGAGACCGTAAGTGATCTGAATATTAATAGCTACAAAATAGACGAGATTGTAGGCGAACTGCCCACCAATAGCTTACAAAGTATACGAGACCGTAAGCGATCTGAATATTAATAGCTACAATATATACGAAATTGTAGGCGAACTGCCCACTAATAGCATACAAAGTATACGAGACTGTAAGTGATCTGAATATTAATAGCTACAAAATAGACGAGATTGTAGGCGAACTGCCCACCAATAGCTTACAAAGTATACGACACCGTAAGTGACCTGAATATTAATAGCTACAAAATAGACGAGATTGTAGGCGAACTGCCCACCAATAGCTTACAAAGTATACGAGACCGTAAGTGATCTGAATATTAATAGCTACAAAATAGACGAGATTGTAGGCGAACTGCCCACCAATAGCTACAAAGTATACGAGACCGTAAGTGATCTGAATATTAATAGCTACAAAATAGACGAGATTGTAGGCGACCTGCCTACTAATAGCTTACAAAGTATACGAGACTGTAAGTTACCTGAATATTTATATATTACAACGTATACGAGATTGTAGGCGAACTGCCCACCAATAGCTTACAAAGTATACGAGACTGTAAGCGACCTGCCTATTAATAGATTACAACGTATACAAGATTGTAGGCCTGCCTACCAATAGCTTACATTATGTGGTGGTGGCAGGCGTTCACTTTACAAATCGGCCATGCTCTAGGATGGATATGAGGTCGTATGCATTACCACCCACGGCCTACGAAATGTATTACGGTTAATTGCTTCTTTAGATAGCATTTTGGCCGCTGGGAATGTCATTATATTCTCCCTTTAATTGACGCTAAGGCTCATAGTCTTCAACCTAGTTTAAAGTTTCTGGAGGTCTAAACTTAATAGTCTTCAGGAGAGTTGAAACCAGGTTTATAAATTTTCGAAAACGAAAGATCTTAAACCGAGTTGAAGACTACGACCCTAAAAGTCGGGATTGTTTTGGAAACCGACAGAGAATTAAATCAGAATCAGACTCGAAATCAATATCGGGTTTCCGCGGAGAGCCGATTCTACATTCGTTAATATCCCATTGAAACGCAAACATGATTAACTGTTTTGGAATTTCTTTACTAAACTTCAATTTAAATCCACAATGACATTTCACAAAATTGCTCACGATGGTGTTATTTGTTATCTGTTAATTTCTTAAAAGTCATGCTCAAGCGTGCTCCTTTGATCCATGATCGATTACATTTCACGTATGTCCACTTGGAAGTTTCATTTTTTCTTTTTTTTCTCGGAGGGGGATATATCCAACAAACATAGAAAATCGCAACATATACAAATATATGTATGTGAGGTGTATGTTGTGTGTGTGTTTCTGTATTATAAATGCATCAAGTGATAAATATATATATATTATTTTTTACGCTTATCAGCTGGCTTAAGTATTTGAAAGGAGCACATTAATGTTTCGTCCACCGACATCATCGCTCCAGCATTATCGAATTCACCGCAATAATTTGGCGCTGAGAATAAAGTGACTAGCTGTCGTTTTGCGAAAAACTCATAGCCATCCTCGACCACTTGATGTGCCCGACAAATTAAATCGAAATCATGTTTTTGCAGAAATTTGCCAACGACTTCAGCGCCAAATGTGAAGCTAACACCACGATCATTCTCACCCCAACCCATCGTGTCCTTATCCGGATCCGACCACAATAGATCGCATAATAAACCTTGATCCGGTACATCCGTTGGACGTACAATTCGTCGTATCTGTTCCATCGATGACAAATCCGGACTCAGGCCGCCATGGCAGCAAAAGATTTTCTCATCGACAATCGCCGCCACCGGAAGACAATTGAAACAGTCTGTAAACGTCTTCCACAATTTGATCGTATAACGGCGTTTGCACTCATCATAGAATCCGTATATCCGATTAATGCTCGCACATTCGTGATTGCCACGAAGTAAGAAAAAATTCTCCGGATATTTCATTTTGTACGCCAGCAGCAAGCAGATGGTCTCAAGCGATTGCTTACCACGATCGACATAATCGCCCAAGAATAAATAATTTGATTCGGGCGGGAAGCCACCATATTCGAATAGCCGCAATAGATCATAATATTGACCATGTATGTCTCCGCAGATTTTCAATGGAGCCTCCAATTCCAATAGCATTGGCTGCGATAAAAATACTTCACGCGATTTAATGCATAGCGCACGTATTTCGCTCTCCGATAATTGTACATTTTTACCGGGCCGGGCACCGCGTACCTCTAAAAGCCGGGCTAAAATATTGTCCACGTTGGGAACATCTGCCATTTTCGATCTGCTCTATTCGATATTCTGTTAAATTTAACTTGTAATTTTGACGTTTTTTTCACAACAAAACTAAAAGTAGGTGAGCTCTATTTTTGGGGGGTTTTCTGTGTGTGTGTGTTTTGTTTTTTTTGTTTTTCTGTTTTTTGAAATTATTTCTCCAACGAATTCCGATTTCTGTCAATTGGGCGATTTAAAAAAATTTTTCGTCGAATTTTTTCCCCAAACGAGTGAGAGGTTAGTATATTTTTTATATTTAATTTTTGAGAATTTTTTTTTTTTTTTTTTTTTTGTGAAATATTTGACATTTTCGGTTTGAATAATGCGAAGAGCAGAAATTCATGAATCGAAAGGAAGTATTACAGTTTGAGTGTCACTGTAGGGTTAGACAAGCAACAATGATGGTTGCAACTACTAGACAGGTGCGTAGCCAGGGTAGGTCTGGGCAAACCTTTGTTTCGAAAGTAGTTCGGTTTTCATAAGAGGCTTTCCCCACTGGTTTCTCCACAGCACTCACCTGCACTCTGCTTCCCAGGTTCTGGCCTAGAAAAATTAAAAGAGTTTATGGAAATGTTTAATGTCATAAAAGCCCAAAGACAGGTTAAAAGTAAGTCCACAATGGAATGATTTTTGCCAGAGAAGATTCGAATTGTTGGCTGCTTCGAAGTGGATACCACGAATAGATGAAATTATAGAAATATGTACATGAAGTTAAGGGGACCCCGACTTTATTTAGGATAGGAAGTGCTAAGAAGAAAAAGAATCAATTATTTCCCAAAATTTGAAGTTAATAAAGGTATAAGCTTAAAAAAAAAACTTTTAACTGAAAGTAATAGGAGATTTTAACATTTTTCTGCATAATATTTTTAAAAAGTAGGAAACCAATTTTTCTTTTTCGCAGTAAGCGGATTTACTAAGGCTTTCAAAATAATTTTATATCGGTTTTTCATCAAATAGAGTATTGCGAGAGCCCGATGCGAGAGTGCGCGACGTCACGAAAATTTTGCGTACGCATTTCAATCTCCAATGAGAGTTTTGCGTCACGCAGATGAAAGCATAATTTCGCTTTTAGTAATGCAATATTTGAACTAAGTACCAATCTAACGAGTACCGAGTACTTATTAATATTATCACTTGAGTTTAAATTTTAATTCAAAATTTTCAAAAAAATTTCAAAATGAACCGAAGCTCGCGAAATATTCTAAAAGCTCTTTTTCACGGAACAGTGAACAGTTTTTGTTTTATTAGTTTAGACGAGTACCCAATATCGAGTACTCAAAAACTAGCTACATCATTAACCTGTCGAATTGCCTCGCAACGAGAAATATTAAATTTTTCAAAATTTTCTCGCTATGAGGTCTCGCAGTGCGATACATTGGATCTTGAACCATATGATTGAATGTATTGAAACTTGTGTGCGTCTCGTCTCGCGCTCTCGCATCGGGCTCTCGCAATGTTGGATTTTGGGCTTGAATTCCAGTCCTCATTATAAATAGTATACTGCACATACAGTTACTCTCTCTCTTAAGCCGACACGTATGGGACCGAAAAATATGTCCGCCCCTTTAAGAGGGAACATTTTGAGAAGCAGAAACACTAGAGCATTCCCAAAACATATCCGTTTTATAGGGTTCTCCGCTTAAAAGGAGTGTCCGCAAGGAGTAAGTATGGTTCAAATGCCTCTGTTTTTTTTTTTTTTTTTTTTTGTAGAAACCATATACTATATGGATTCGTATACGATAAAGAGTCTAAATGTTGCCCGCCTTCAGACCTTTATCATTCGGTCCATTCCATCTAAACTACCTTATAAATTATGCTGAAGAAAATTTTTCAATCCACTTTAAAGTTAATAAAAAGAAATTTATTCTGACTAATACCAACTAAGAGAGATTCTCTCCTATGCCCTTGAATACGTGCCTGATTGCAAACCGAAGTGCAACATCGAACATGTTTGGAAAAGAAATTAGGCCAAGCGTGTGGAAATTTGTTGTGGAACTTGTCTTAGTTTTCGCCTTTAACGCAATTGCAGATGGCAAAATCGTCTTCTCGCCTTCTTCGTCCTCCTCCTTCATATCCATACTGTATTGTACGTACTACAAATACGCGGAAGAATTGAAAATGACGTGTCCAACGTAACACAAAAACAATTCTACGTTCAAGGTAAAATGATGTATTGCAGAGGAAGTTTGATGCTCGGTACAAAAGAGTGTTGGCAAAGGGTTGAGAATGCAATTGGATAACTAAAGTGCATTTTTAACCTCGTTCTCAAGTGAGGAAGTGCACCGCTCAAGACGCAAATGCATTCGATGCTCTTTCATGTTTGAACGAGAAGTTTCATTAGAATTTTTATCAATATCGAAAATGTTTGAGAAGAGAAAATAAAAATAATATGGAATGTTTGCGAAAATAAGTAGGGTTCAATCAGTAACTACTTTCGATGATGTATCATTCACACGGAAAGGTCGAGTGTTTTTTTTTGTTTTTTTTTTTGTTTTAAGAAAACATAGATTATGTAAGAAATTGCTGATGGAAATTAACGAAATAAGAGGCTCTGGGTTCGACTCCCAGCTTAGGTTGTGAATGTTGATTAGTTTTTAAGTTTTTCTTTTTGGTTTACCATTTTTCGTGGCATCACAAAGGGCTCATGAGGCCTGAGTGTGCCAACCTTCATGGTGGCAGCCACATTAACCTAACCTAATCTAACCTAACATAAATAATATACCACCCTTCGAGTAACGAATATTAATCCTTGTCCTTTGATATGTAAAATGTTCAAGAAGGTTGTATGTCAAGAAAGACATTAAATTCTGATACAGGATCGCATGAAAATAATGGCAACGAGTGGGCTTTCTTCAAAAGCTTTCAAAAGAGGAAGCTGTTCTCTGTGTTCTCCCATTCCTACGTCCATATTCCGATGCGGTTTTTATGTTATATAGATGGAAAATAAAATTTTCACAAAATAAGTGTTTCTAGGAATTTCTCCTTTTGAAGATTTTCTGTAAAATACTTGTTGTTTTAATGAAGATCATTGATGCTAGAAGTGTCTCAAATTGTGTTCCTACCTGACTGCAGCACAATAAGCTTAAGAACTTAGATTGCATAATCTATGGCACTCGAAAAGGAATAAAGTACCTACAGCACGAATGTTTCCTACGAAAGGAAACAAAATACCATGAAAAATGTAATCCTTTTGCTCGCACGAAGAGTTTCCGCGTGATGAAATAAAATAAAAAGCCCTTTTATTATCCAACTTGATACTCAAATAAGCAACTACACACTCGAAGGCACACATAACTAAAAACTGCAATAGAAGAAGTAAATAAACCGTAAAAGGATAATACGCTTGTTGAGCACCATTACGATTGTATGGATGGAGGCTTCAAAGCAAATAAGAAGAGGTATTTTAGTGTTTTCACTGGAAACCCATGAAAAGATAGAAAGCTTTCGGATAATGTCATGAGTACAATATCTGGTACTTGTTACGCGGATTTTTCCACAAGTTTTGTGAATCAAATCCTGTGCAAAAGATCCTTTGATTTTCCATACTCAAAGTGATTTAAAAGAGTCCTCGGATGGTGATTGTTGAATAACATTAGCATAAGAGCTCTATGTGATCTTTTGACATGTGTCAATTAAGGCCGCTTTGAGAGCTATCTTTTTCGATTGTGCAACTTTTCTGAGAATGGTGTCGTAAGTCTTGACCTCTACCCAGAAATTTTTAATACTTTCAAAAACAAAAAGAAGAGAAAACGATTAAGAGACAAATGCGAGGCTTATGTCTCAGGTGCGTACATAACACCCAAGGCCACCCAAAAAAAAAAAAAAACCGCAATAAGATAACGTTAAAGAGAAATCCCATTCTCTGAAAAGATTCCTTCAGTTCAAAGTCAAAGTCACGTTCTTGCCATTTGTTTTCGAAATCACCTGATAAACGGAAGTCTGAAGGCTTTAAATGGGCTTAATAAGAAATGTTAGTATGTGAAAAATTTTGCTAAGAGCTTTCACAAAATCCAATCCCCAAAAACCGAAAGGACGATGATGGATCCCGAAACTGTCATTATAAGCAGTCGTTGGCAAGACGATTAAGATCATCAAATCGTTGCACCTGAGATTCACCATTCAAAGTCGTGTGTGTACTGTTTATCCTTTTCTCTGGCAGCTCGTTTTGACAATGGAATTTAATGGACAATAAAAGCGAGCTCTTATCTTCTACCCAAAGTAAGAGATGGGCTTATAAAATTTGGCTACTTACATTATTTATTTTCCATTTTCTTTTAACCCTTTACTGCTTAATATATTAAATATCTGTCAAAAGAATTTTCTTTTCTCAGTTAATGGGTTTGTTAACCCTTTAGTGGATGAAATATTTAATAATTCGGAAATTTTTTTTCGCCAGTAATAGTTTCATTAACCCTTTACTGCATTGTAACATTAAATAAATGGTTTTATTAACCCTATGTTGCTCGATATATTACATAATAAGTGGCAAACAATTTTTTTTCGCTATATATAGTTTTATTAACCCTTTACTGCATTGTAACATTAAATAAGAGAAACATTTTTTCCCGCAGTCAATGGTTTTATTAACACTTTATTGCTCAATATATTACATAATAAGTGACAAGAAAATTTTTTTCGCTTTAAATAGTTTTATAATACCTACATACCTACTTATATTAAATAATCGGAAATTTCTGTTCGCAAAAAATGGTTTTGTTAACCCCTTACTGCATTTTATATTAAATAATCAGAAATCTTTTTTCCGCAAAAATGGGTTTGTTAACCCTTTACTGCATGTTATATTAAATACTTAAGTGGAAATATTTTTTCGCGAAAAATGGTTTTATTAACCCTTTACTGAAAGTTATATTCTCTCTGTAAATGGTTTAACGGAGGCTTCAAAAATAATGATACATACTTATATCGTTTTTCAACAAATACTTAGTTCAAATGTTTCCGACTTTTTTATCAGAAACCATATATGGGTTAAAGGGTTAAATATTAATTTTTTTCTCCTCAAAAATTTCAATTTTGATTTTATAATAAGCATTACCAAACACATTTTCAATTTAGCTTTTATAAGCTCAAAGTCGATTTTTCGTACTTAAATCGTCGGGCCACATGCCGTATGAGTAACGATAACACTCATTCGCCGGGGCATTTGCGTTTCGTGGAAACAAGAAGCAATTTAAACTTTTATCTTTTAACTTTGCTTGTGGCATCTTTGCTTAAAAACGATTTCATGCTGTAGCGCTTTTGTCCTGCTCTTCCAACATTATTACCCTTCTAATTGCTGCGTTCTGGCAACAGTAACAACAAGGGAGCCTTCTAACGAAGTAGCGGAAGATCGTCGCAAAAGCCGAAAATTGTACAAAATCCTGACGCGGCCAATGTAAACAAACGAATAAAGAGTCGAAATGGCGGGCAGCTTAATCAGTTTTCAGCGCAATTAGCGTGTGACAACAACCAACAAAATGTTCTTGCAATAGAAAAACAAACAAGATAACAAAAGAAGCGAAACAGAAAACAAAAAGAGCAAACAAAAAAAAAAAAAAATCCAATAAAAAAAAAACACATAGGCATTAATTGAAATGCGGAAATTCAATTACTCTAATGTTCCGGAACCTGAAAAACTTACGTCAATAAAGATGGCGGAAAAAACGGTGGAATATTCGGGTTCTTGTTTACGTTTGAAAGGTTTTTCTTGTTAGCAAATAAACCCGACGACCTTTTCTTTAGCGGGCATTTCGTACTTAAAATTTATTTCAATTTCAAGGGAAGGATATTTATTCATAAAATTGTTTATTTTCTTTACTTAAAAGATGTCTCCACAATAGAGAAGGAAAAATATAAAAAATGAAAGAGGTCTTGTCGGTTCCTTTTGCTTTTACTGTCTTTTAATGACGATTTTCTATAGGGCCCAATGTAATTCTTGCCCTAATCGTCCTTTTTATTCTGTTGAAGGATCATGTTTCTGTTCTTTTTAAGTAATGTTGTGAATTTTATTTTCATTTTACTTTTATATCTTTTTCTATGCTTATTTCTTCTTTTGTAACATTCGGAGTTTCTCTTCAGAAAGAAAAGGATATGTGAAAATTAAATTCATACAAAAATTCTTGGAGAAATGCGAACTTTCAATGAAATTCACATGAACTCGATTCACAATTTTAATATTTTCTTATCTTAATTTTCGTTTCAAAAGAACAGTTCTTCTTGTGCGGATATCCTTCCTACGATATCATCCAGTGGCGCAGATAGGAGGGATTAAGAGGAAATAAGAATACAACTTTTTAAGGAAATTTCAAAATATTGCCTTTATATTGCAAGCTTGCGTCTCATACCCCTTAAGCAAAAAGTCTGCCTACGCTCCTGTCGCGCACACATGATTTCAAGGATTCCAGTCTATTTTCTGCGTCTCTCTCGTTTTTAAGACGTGGTTCTTAAGAAATATTCCAATTAGAAATTTCATCTTATTGCCTAAGCGAACAATTCTGTGCGAATTCGTTGGCAACAAAAATCGTTTGTCGTAAGACTGCTAATTATAGCCAATTAACCTTAACATTTCTTTCAAAGAGCAAACAATTAAATTAATTACATTGCAAGGGTAGAAGTGAGAGGTGTGCTTATTTTTAAATCGTTTTATAATATTGTTGAAAGCTAAGAAGTATGAAATTAAGTATATCCTGTGCTTGCTTTTTATAAATTCTAGTCTGACGCCGAAAGGTTATTTTCAATGACCTTAACTTTATATTAAGTAATTAATCCGCTTGTTAGATCTGTTGGTTTGACTTTTTAAGGGGTAAGTTGCTCTAACTGAACTTAACTTACTTCTACCATGGATGAAGCAGACGGTCTTCCGCGTGATATGACCCCAGTTGGTTTTGTATGAAGCATCCGCTTTGGATATTATATGTTTCCTTTGTTTGTGTCTAACCGTATGTATCGTTACATCGAAGCAGTTATTTTTTCAATATAAGAAAATGTAGAAAATTTTACAATTTTACGGAAATTTTTTTAAATTAATTAATTAATTAGTTTTATATATATTTATTTTGTATTGTTTTAATTAATTTATTGATTAATTAATTAATTAATTTAATTAATTAATTAAATTTTAATTAATTATATTATATTAATTATTATATATAAAATAAATTAATTAATTAACTTTCTATTTATTTATGAGGTAATTAATTAATTAATTATGTATGTTAATGTAAATAAGTAATTAATTTATTTTTATTATTTAATTAATTAAAGTAATTAATTACTTTTAATTAATTAATTATTAATTAATTAATTATTATTATTAAATAATTAATTTTTTATAAATTAATAAATTAATCAATTATGTATGTTAATGTAAATAAATAATTAATTTAGTTTTATTAATTAATTAATTAAAGTAAATATTTACTTTCAATTAACTAATTATTAATTAATTAATTTTTTTATGAATTAATTAATTAATTAATGTATTTTTTTTTATAAATTAATAAATTAATCTTCTACGTAGTTATGAGGTAATTAATTAATTAATTATGTATATTAATGTAATGATTTAATTAATTTATTTTTACATATTAATAAATTAAATTATTTATTTATTTAGTTTTAAATAATTAATTAATTAATAGAATATATATATAATAAGATAATTAATTAATTTATTAATTACCAACAGCTCTTCTTTGGGACTGTCAGATTTTTGAGACAGGTAGCGAAACTCCAACCATAAATTAAAAAAAAAGGTTTAAAAACTTCTAGAATAAAGTTGACTTTCATCTTAAAGCGGATATTTTGAGTTCAATGCTGCATATATTTTCTCATGGCTTAGGGCCTTGAAATCAAGGTTTTCTTTATTTAAAAAAAATCAATAAAAAAATTTTAAAAAAGAGTCCCAACAACTCAACTGCCTTAAGCCCCCCTAATTGAGTTTATCCGCTAATGTCTGCGTATTAAAGAGACGCAGAACGCAATTTCTAACTTAAGAATATCGTTCTTTAGTACGAAGGTTTTTTCTATTTTATTTTTCGTTATATTTTTGGTCTCTGATTTCCATTGACTGAGCTGCTTATCAGCACCATTCATTTTAACTTCGAAATGAAAAAAAAAAAAAAACTCTCTCCGGAAATCCTTAATGCAACTGCATCGGCTTAAGGAATTTATTGCGAGATTTCTGCATCACGTTGAAGGATATTCCATGATTTTGCGAAACTGTTTTTTCCTTTCATTATCCAATTCATTGGCTTCCATGTGCGCAGCCAGCAACAACAACCAAAATAACAACAACAAAGAAGAAACACGTTTCGATTGCGTAAAATTCTGTTTATTTATACACATTTGCTTTCATTTCATTATTGTTAAGAATCGCGCCTGAAAGTCAGCCTTAATTTACCGAAAGGCAATGAAGTTTCGAGGCAGTTGCAAAGAAAAAAAAAAAAAAAACGCGCCAAAGTGGAATAAAAATTCTCGGCAAAAGCCAAAATGTTGGTTAACTTCGTAAAGCGCACTTGACACAGAAAATCGACTGTAAAAATTTGTAAAACGAAAGGAAAAAAGGAACAAGAAAAGGACAACAATAACAACAACAAACTGAATGAAACGTAAGAGTGCATCGTTTCGAGGAGGCATACCAAAAGCCCAACGGGAACGAAATCCTTTAACAGAACAATTTAGTGTGTTTTTTCGTGGCTGCCATTTTGTGCTTTTTTTTTTTTTTTTTTTTTTGCCTTTCCTGCGGCGTGTTTCTTCGTCGAGTGCAAATGTGCAAATTTGCAAATGGCCTGCAACGTTACTCCCAAATAATGTAAGAATTCTGTAAAAGCTTGAGCTGCGATTGCCGACGGCAGTGGAATGCGATGATATGGTATGCACGGGGATGAGTCTCCCGGAGTTGGTGTGCCTCTTAGCGAAGAAGACGAAAAAGAATCAAAATCACAATCAGAAGAAAAAGGACAAGAAAAAAGGAGAGAAGAAGGAAAATAGTGAATCCATCCATGAAAAACATAAACTTGAGCACACATTTGCAATTAAAAATTCATTTCGGAAATGCGGTTAAGATGGCTCGACTTAGACTCGGTCTCGTCGCGTAGAGAACGTTGCAGAGAGAGAGAGAGAGAGCGAGCGAGAGAGACCAAGTGTATATCAAGCGTGTCGTGTACTTAACGAAAGTAGGCAGTTTGCCATGTTGCGTGGTTATCTTTGCTCTGGCTGCACTCATGTGTTGCGGTTGTATTAACGTTCATACATATGCTCTGCGCACGAAATGCTCGCTGTGAGTGTATTAAACGAGCATGTGCGTGTTTGGCTACATTTCCGTTTCCTCTTTTCACACTCTGTGTCGAGGCTATATTGCGTTTGTGTGGTTGTGTGTAACACCCAGAACCATTCGAGATAGACCATAAAAAAGGTTTATAGAAACGATCAGCATCATCAGGAGATTCGATTTAGCCATGTCCGTGTCCAGTTTTCTTCTCGAAGATGTTGAGCTATCATGACGAAATTTGGTATACGTGCTCCCGGGGACATGACCAAGAATAAGCACCAGATCGGACCATTTTTAAGGATATTCCTAATACTCGGTCCACCACAAAAACCGCAAAAGTTGCTCTAAAATCAGAATCATTTGAGATACTTCAATGAAATTTTCAATTTAAGCTTGAATTTAAGCCGCCGATAAAAAAATATATAGCTAGCTCTCTATCTGTGTCGGGTATGGTATTTGTCAGGTTTGCCAGACTATAACACTCTCACTGGTTTTTTTTTTTGCGTTCCGATACCTACGGTTTTTTGTTTTTTCCCCTGTGTATGCACGTAGTGTCTTGTGACAAGGTGGATTTCATGGTAAAGTACTTACAAGGAAGGAAACACTTTTGCCAAAGCTGTAAAAAGTATAAAACATATGTGTACTTTGGTTTTATTACGAGGGTTGTTTAATATTAATAAATATATGACATGAAGCATAATTTGAGCTGTACAAAAGTGGAGAGCAAATCTTAATTTCCTTATTCCTTTTGTCACTCATAATCAAATTGAATGCAATTATGTCACAAATAATTGTAAGATTTTGAATTAAATAAGAAATTTTCTGAGTAAGAATTCTAAAGACCATTTAATTCCATTAATGAACTCCTCTTCATGAGTATAAAAAAAGCAAAAAAAAAATTAATTAATTACTTAAAATATTATAACTTCAAAAGGAATGAAGTTTTAAATTCATAGAACACTGTTTTGTTAAAGCTTTAAATAAAAAAAGGACTCAAATATGAAAGCCATAATTTGAATGAGAAAAATAATTTCTGAGAATTGCACTTCTCAGATTCTCTTGAGTTTAAAGATTTTCAAAAATAGCCTTGCATAAAAATATTTTCATATTCGACGCTCGTTCGCTAAATCATTTTCTTAGATGGGGTGTAGCGAGATTGTCACTTACATTTTTGTGAGCCGGCTACGGATAAGGAGAAAATTGCCAATGGCAACGTTGGTCCATAGATCCTAAAGCATTTAAGGATATTCATTTACTAAAGTTAAGTACATTTGCCTTACTCATCGGTTGAGTAGGCAAAATGGGCGATTGTGCATTTAACCTATTTATATCCGCTGTGCTCAACCATTTACAGGTTCATGATTAAAAAAAAATATCCTTTAATACAATAGAAGAAGGAATTTTCGGATTTTTTTATATTCAATTTCGATACACTTTCTTTAACATGATTAAAGTTATTGACAATTTTTTTTTTTGGAAAATTAAAACTTTTCATAATTATATTGACGTTGTTGTTCTTAATTAATCTTAAGGCAAAGAATTTTTTTATTTTATTTTTTATTATGTTGAGAGGTGCATGGGCTTTAGACCAATCTGTGATATTCACAATCAAAATAAATGTATTGAAATTGCCTTTAAAAAAATGCTTAAGGGGGTCTTCTCATTGAGCAACTTTTTTTTTCGACTTTTCTTTTTTTTGCATTTATTTATAGCTTGGGTAGTTCTGAATATGCCCCTTAAAGGATTTTTTGAAATTCGAAATAGTTTAGAGGATATAGCCTTCTTTGTCGAGCAAGATCTGCGCTAAAACGAGTAATTTTTGCGTTGCTTCAAACTTTAAACGCGTTTATCTCGAAACCACGTTTTTCGAACTGGCGGCCATGATATCTCCAGTTCAACTGAACCGATTTTCATGAAACAAAGTGGAATCGACGCAGAATTGTCACCATTCTCGGGTGAACCTCGACCATAATTTTAAAAAAATTTTTTACATTTTTTTTTTACACTAAACTACAAAAAAAAAGCCCGAAATTGAAATTTTTTTTTGAATGGCCGCCATTTTGTCAAAAAAAATCACAAAATTAAGCTTGAGGTTCACCCGAGAATTACATCTATACTGATTATAACCCCGTTTTTTTTTCCATTTCGGACGCTCCGGAGACCCGGAATCGTGGCCGCCGTGACGGCACCTTTTTTTTTCACCACCAACTTTGAAGTCTCATTACTTTTTGAACAGCCCACGTATCGAGGCAAAAAAAATTTTTTTATTTACTTTGAACCTTTTGTAATACAATAAATAAAAAAAGTTTTCAATTATTCTTTGCGTTTTCAAATAAGAATTTTTTTAAAAAGGGTCCAAAAAACGGGTTTTCAATGAGAAGACCCCCTTAATTTTTTTCCCAATTCAAATTATTCTACTTCAAAAAATTTCGAATTTTGAATATGTATACCCAATACATTCAAAATCTTAAGAAAAACTTTGGATCGAAAAGCGGGAGGTCAGTTTTGGTTTAAGACCTATAGTTTCTTCGGTAAAGATGCTTAGAACTTTCCGTAGTTTACGATTTTGATATACTCTCTATCGATAAAAAAAATTGACCCACTCTAATACACAATGTTCAATTTTCAAAAATATTCAGTTTGAGCTGAACATTAACATAAATTGAACATGAAAACGTCTGAACATTGAACACGTAAAGCACACTGTGTTCAAAATAGAATCTTGTATGAACATGAACATTTGCTGTGTGAACTGAACACTTCTCGATCGAACATGTTCAATGTATAAGATTTTCGAATCATAATCATGCGCATTATGTGTCATGTGTTTTATCAGAATACTTTGCTCATGAGCTTAGAGCATTTTACTGTGAACACGTATATTTTGATTTTGAACATGATCTGAACATGAGTGTTCAAATACTATGAACCGAAGCAAAAAAGAATATGTTTGATCGACTGAAAATGCTTCATTTACGTTACGCTCCTATGTTGAGCCATGGGCGTGCGTCGAAAAATGAGGGAATTGCAATTGCTCTTTCCTGATATTATTCTCTTTGGAATGGTTCAGTGGGAACAGTTTTCTTTGACAGATGAATGTCAAAAAAGACAGTCGAATACACTTTTTTAGAAAACTAAGAAGGAACAGAACTGGTTGTTTGTGACTACTTAATCGAGGAATAGTTGGAGAGTAGTCAAAATTATTGCAAGGATTACAGAGAGAACGCTTATTCTAAATAATTGGAAACAATGACGATTTTAAAGCTTTGTCGATTTTTGGATCTTTCATTTTTAATTAACTCTTGAGATATAGCCACAATCTTGAAAGAGGAAAGAATTTCAAGGGAACTAAGCAAAAGAACCTAAAAATCGGTTTCTACAGTGTTTTTAGATGGTGCCTATCCAAAAATGAACTTTTTTTTTCTTGCATGTCAAAAGTCCCGGCCTATCCTGGGGTCCGCAAAACGCGATCAATTTCTTCATTTTAACCTATCAATTGCATCCACAGCGGAATGTCCTACAGCCTTGAGGTTATATTTTACTGTGTCCATCCAAAGCTCTTTCGGATGTCCGATTCAAAAATCAACAAATCCTTAAAATCCCTTTCAGAGGGTCGCAGTCGGCACTACCCTTCTTTGTATGACAGTGCTTAGTAAACTCATAGCACAACTGAAGGAGGTCTTCTCTACAGATGCTATGCATATTTATGTTTTCTATTCGTTTGCAGCTTCAAGTAACTGTATCAAATGTATCAGGTCCCATTTTATGTTACTCTTTTGATTTATCTTCAATATTTGTACTTTCAACCGAAGAAGAAAATCTCTCCATGTCACAATGCCATGCACAGCGTTTTCATCTCCATTGCATCAGTTGTTATTTAACATTAAGTACTTTGGCTTGTTCGTTTTTCCTTCATGGATCCTTTTTACTTTTCTACATCTATTTGACACTGTCCTGTTCAAGCTTTGAACAGCAGGATATTCATATTTCGTTTGCTATTTGAACTTTATTCTTTTTTCTACAGGAATTTCCTTTCTCTTTGCCTTCGAGTCTCGCATGAAGTCAACTGACACATTTGAGACTTTAGAGAATAGAGCGCAACGGATTTCATGTGAATCTGGCCTACAAATACTTAAATATCTATAGATTGACCCTTCTTCCAGTGAAATCGATTTTATTTTCTGCTTTTGAAGATTTCAGTTGTCTCTCTATCATGGAGTTTTTGTTTTTCAATTAAAATTAAAAAAACAATAATTTACGAATTTTTCGAAAGTTGTCAAAATTAAAGCAATATTCTGGGACTGAGTTCTATCTAAAGTTTAGATTCTTTACAAGTTTTATTGGGGAAAATCTTCGCTTCTAATTAGAATCAATATGTTGGGTGTTTCAAAGGTAAAGAAAGCTATTCCAGCGAGCACATTGATTCCAGTCACAGTTGGACAAATAAATATTATGCAATAAATAATTTATTTGGAAGTTTTTTTGTCCTATTGTTCTTATTATTTTTTTGTTTTTAAGCATTTCGCTCGCGTTGCAGCACGCCAATACTGTATTGCAAATCATGGCTCAACATGCTCAAAGTCGACCTTCGCCAGCGTGACCTCTTCGCAGCCGAAAATGCTGGCAGAGTCCTTGAAATTTCAAAAATTGCAAGCTCAATTGCAGAAGCACGATGAGAAGCCGATTTTTTTAAAGGACGGTGGCTCATCGAGTTATTTGTACTTGACTACGCTCGGATTGTGTGGTCTCGGTTTGCTTTCGAATATGAAAAAAGAAAAGCAAATTATAACTTTCACAAATTGATTGATTGATTTATTCGATAAGAGCAATCTGTAAACAAAAAAAAAAAAAAAAAAAAAACAAACAAAAAATGTTAGTCATTTAATTTTTTTTTATAAATTTTGCAAATACTTTCTGTGATTGGCGAATTTTTTCGGTTTAAATAAAAACTTATTTTGGTAATTGTGTTCTGAAAAAGCTCTAGAAAATTATCAATGTTGATGGTTTAACACGAAGGAAGTCTCGGCAGCTGTAATGGGGTTCATTATTGTTGATAGTTATAGGGGCTTGTCAGTTGTTTTGTACAGCTAGGATGTTTCTTGTGGTTCGAGTTTTAGGAATTTGAAATAACTCTTAGAAAAAGAGATCCAAGAAGGATGAACGTTTTTTTTATTTTACTCAAATTATTTTCAATGACGAATGCAGCCCGATTCTGAATATTCCCGGGGAATTTTTCAGTGCCACGGCGGCCAAAATGCTGCTTACAGAAGCGATGAACCGCAACACATTCCGTCGGCCGAAAGCGGCAATGCATACGACCTCATATACCACTCTAGTATACTTTTGGTCGAGCATGGCCATTTTGTAAATTGAACGCCTACCACCACCACACAAAGTAAGCTACTGGTAGGCAGGTCGCACTCAATCTCGTATACTTTGTAGCTATTAATAGGCAAGTCGCTTACTTTCTCGTATACTTTGTAGGCGGTAGGCACCGTTGGCCGCTGGGGCGGATCTAAAAATAATTCTTCCGTTTGATGCACACTGAGGAACATAAGAGGGCAAGAATTTCGGAGAAAATTTCCTTTTTCGGCGGAGAAAAATTTCTAGGGACAAAATCCCGAATTTTATTCAACAGTTGCACAGCAATTGAGTCTGCTGAAGGCAAACATTATGGTCCTACTTGACTTCAGTATCTATAATTTGAAATAAAAAAATATTCGGCACAGTTAAATTTATGGCATTTGTCCCCAAAGGTAAGTGCCCTGCGGTGATTTTTCATTGAATTTTGTCGAAGTTACTTTTAAATGTGAAATTTAAATGAGAAATTGCATTGTGTCCGGAAAAATTGATGGAAATGGATCATTTTGTAGTGTTAATTTTCCCCTTGATCGATTCTCTAGCATTGAAACATTTTCAACACATATTAAATCATATACATATTTTGTTTATAATTTTTGAAAATTTTTGTTCACTAACATATAACTAAGCCGATTTTGAAATATGCATTTTTTGTTTACTTATAACTAAGCCGATTTTGACATTCCCGTTTCGTTTGACAATCACAGTTCATTGTTGGTTTTGTTCGAGTTGAACGTGTTGCCTTGGTTCCTACGCCTTGTTAAATACGCGTTGATTTTTATTAAAAATGTTTGTGTGTAAAAAGCTATTATACTTTTGGAAAATGCAAGAAAAAACAGTGAAACAGTGACAAATGAGGTTAGCAAAAATTTCTGTAGAGAATTTTGATAAAAATGCACCAACATTCAAAGGGAGAATATCAAAACCAATTGTACCAAACAAAAAGAGTTTCAAAGTAAAGCAGGTACAGGTGTACGCAAAACCTCAAGCATAAAAAGTAAACAACAAACGATGCGTGAGCCACTCGCGTTCTCTCATTCATCAGTTCGATCACGCCACTCGGCATGTACGGATGTGACGGCGAATGCGCTAGCTTATTTGGTAAGTTTTGATTCTTTCTTTATTGAAGTGAAATATTGTGTTTCTTAAACTTTTTATTATTTTTGCTCGTCTGATTGTATTTGGTTTTTTGGTTGAAATATCTCTCTACCCCCTTATATCCCTGCCACGTCAGAGACTCAAAGTACCTACAAGTGAAACGTTTTAAACTGAATTAATTGACTTGAAATCTTAAAATATTATACAAAATACGTGAATAAATTTTAAGATTCGGACCTTTAATTATATCAGAAAACATCCTATCGCAGAGTCTCAGTCCTGTAAGAGCGGAGAAGGAAATTCGGAATATTATTCCAATCCTTCATATGATGCCATAATAATCCATTTTAATTTTCGAGTATTTTTATTCACGCTCAACATAGGGTATCTACTGCCTTTGTAGTTCATCGCAATGAAAGGGAGCATGTGCAATTAATTTATTAACCTAATTAAGAAACTTTTGCCTTTTATCTTTATATCTGGAGTTTTTTCAATGCGTAAAAACATCTTTTGATGTTAAAAAATAGGAGGAAATGTGTAGCTGCACCACTGTAAACAAGGCAAATTAATGGTCAGTGTATTCGGCTACTGAACCGACCGCCGCTTTCTTTATTTCTCAAATGAAGTTTTTTTTTTTTTTTTTTTTAATTTCTTTGTGAAAAATCAAACTTTGCTGACCTGCATTTAAGAACAAAAAAAAAAGTAGGCTCATTTTTCATCGGGCGGATAAACAGAGCAGGGAATATCGCACGGTAGGATTCATGAAAAGAAAATTTACGAACAATTTGTTGAGGAACGAATAAACGCGGCAGAAAAACGCTCTGCACTTCAGAAATATGGTCCAACACGTCAAATCAGGAAATAGGAAAAGTAAGAAGCTGCAAGTGAAAGTCATGGAAACACAAAAGCAAACAAAAATAAAAAGAAAGAAAAGGACGAGAAGGACGAAAAGAAAAAAGTTGATGAAACTGACTGCCATTGCGAGTATGACAAGTCGAAAATGTGTCTGTCAGTTTGTTTGTCTGTCTGTCAGTCTGGCTCTGTGTAAGACTGACTGACTGACAGACTCGCTTTGCTCGTTTCAATGATGTAACACGTAATAAATTTTTGGATGCCGGCCAACGAGATTGCAACCATGTGCTTTGGACGATTGTAGCAAAAAAAAAAAAAAATAGAAAAGAGAAATTAGAATCCGAGAGTTCATAGCATCGAGAAAACTAAGTATAATGTGTAAAGATTTTACCATTCGGAATCTAAACGACTGTCTGCCAAACATCCAAAGAGCAGAATAGAGCCTGGAAAAAGGATTTTTTTTATTTTATTTCAATTTTGTGGGTCGTGTTTTTCGTGGCTCTGTGCATTAAAATGGCGCTAAACGCCTTCAACGAATGTGAATTTGAATTTGAATTTTTTCCTCAACTCTTACATTTGCCATTACTTTGCCTAGTTTGCGCCATAAATATCGAGAAAATTTTTTGGTGTTGAAGGCTCCTGCCTCGAAGGTTTCTCTTTTTTGCAGTTCAAACGGCAAAGACAAGGTTTTTCCCGAGCCGCTCTTCCATGGCACACGAAAATCCGTATTGAGTGCAGTGTTACACTGATACATATGTACGTCCTTTGCCTTTGTGCTTATTATTCACATTTGCGCTTGACATTGATACCATGTGGTGTGACGTCATAGCATGGCTTTAGATATTTTCTAGAATAAAGGATTTCAAAAAATATTATGGATTCATAAATCAATTCAATAATCTTGGAATTTAATAAAATCAAAGTATTTATTTTATGGAATTTCTGCAAATGGTTTTTGTGCTCTTTGTAAGGGTTAATTCAATGGAGAACTCTTCAGACAATTTATACATATACAATATATGATAGAACATGTTCCTAGGTCATTTTTTCGCGTGGATTGCACTTATTATGAAGTAATTTCCAATTCTCTTCTTTGATTTTATAATATTCATGGAATAATTCTATGAGAAACTCTTGATGAAAAGCCCAGACCAGGTATTTATATAAACTCCGTAATTTTAACACTTTAGCAATTCCGAAATCTCTTCAACTAACCCCCAACTAGTCTTAATTATACCAGTTTTCCTCCCCTTAAATTTCTATCCCATAAGTATATTCCATTGTGCGATTTCAAAACGAGCTGTAATGAAATCAAAATCAGCCTGAAATTGAACTACTCCAAAAGTAGACCCTTTGTGTTGAATTGGATGTATGTAAATGGTCACCATTTTGGATCGTTGGAGAATATCGAAGAATATTCGTCTGAGTTTCTACAATTCCTTTTGTTTATGCTGCGAATCTCTTATGGTTGGTTGGTTGGTGTGGCTGCCACCAAGGGTGACACACTTAGGCCTCACATGGGTCAGCTGTCATACCACGAAAATGGGAAAATAAAGAAGAACAGAAAAAATGACACAAAAAACACTCAAGCCCGAGCTGGGAGTTGAACCCAGAGCCTCTCGTATCGTAAGTTGGCATCTGAACCAACCGCTGGGAAAAAATTCCCGAGAATACTTCGAATCGGGCTGTTTACGTTTAAAGTCTCACCAAAATATTTAAAGACATTCTTTCTTCAAACTCGGAGATCCTTTATTCGTCTTTTATATAGCAAATTAGAAAAAAGAGAAAACGTTCTTCAAACTTATCGTCAAAAGTGCATCACAATATTCAATTCTACCCTCTAAACTCAATAAAACTCTTTACAAAACTCGTCATATTAAAGCTCACATGGTTCGACGGTGCAGAATACGAAGACTGCAACCGAAAATGTTTTCTCCCAAAATAAAAAGGCACAAATTCAGTAAAAAGGAAAACCATTCGCAATACCAAGACTGAAGAACAGAGAGGAAAACGGAAAAGAGTAGAATACAAAAAAAAAAAAAAAAAAAACAGAGCCTAGCTCGAGAAGCAACTTCCGGGGCAACAGCGAACGGCGGACTTCTACGAGCAATTTCTTCTTTTCCAGTACAATTTTGGAGGATTTTCGAACAAACTTTGCCGGAAAAATTCAGGAAATGCAGTAAACACGTACAAATGTGGATGCCCACACACACACACACACACACATAGTAGTGCCTCTACCACATAAAATAAATAAATAAATATAAATATATACAAGTATATAAGACTTAGGAAAGCAGATTTTCTCCGAGCAGCAGTTTCGGCTTCTTGTTTGCTTTTTCTTCTTCTTCATAACTTGAACGTTTTACTTTATATTTTTCGAGGTGTTGATATGCATACATACTTACCTACATAAATATATATACATACGAGTATATGTATTTTGCTGCAAAAAAAAAAAAAACTATTTTAAGCGGCCGCAAAACAAACCAAGTGTACATAGTTGCAGCTTGCAATGTTTTAAAATCGAAAGAAGGCCGAGAAAAAATTAAAAACTCAACGGAGACCGATAAAATCTCATGAGAAAATAGAGGAGCAGTCATTTGGACGATACATGTATCAACAAACATGTATATAATATAAACTTGTCTGTTGTCAAGAAAGACATTTTCTTTTAAATGGCAGCAGCAGAAGAGCAATAAGAAATTTAAAAATCGTTAAGGAAGCTGTCGCTGGTAGCAAATTTTGGGATAAATGTCCTTTAAAGAGTTAGTTGAATAAATGGATCGGAAGCTGTCACTGCTCCTTTTTTATTTATCTAATTTTAGTTCGAGATGTATTGAATGAAATGTGTTGCACTTTTTTATCTCTGCTTATTTTTATTTTTATTTTTTAAAACATTATATATTATTTATTGGATCACTCCTTTAGGATAGGAGTCTATCAATAATTTTTAAAATCTTACACCTAATTTAACACAATTAAGGTAAGTGTACCACGTAAGGCCCACCTAACACCTTTTCGATTACAGCGTATTAAGTATTGATGATAGAAACCCGATTGTTTTTGTGTTGTTTTATTTGATAAATTTTCTATAGAAAAACAAAAAATTCTACCAAAAATCATTATCGGAAAAGCTCCTAAAATGCGATTTAAAAAAACGTCATTTTGGGCCTTACGAGGAACATGTGTACCTTAAAAGGCCCACTTACTCCTTGTTTGAGATAATGAACCCAAACTTGCATTCATTACTTTTGAAAGCCTTTTATGTTAATTTATATTGTAAAAGCTAGTAAAAACAATTAAAATATCAGACAAAATTCGTTTATTTAAAAAAAAAACTTAATGTTACTAACCTGTTTTTTATTAAGAATTAAAGATTAAACGCTATTTAAGCAAAAAAAAGGTATAGTTGCCGTCTTTTGACCTCAGAGCAACTCAATATAAGGTTTCTTAATGACCGTTGTTGAATTTTTTATGGTGGGCCTTCATAGGCCTTCCAAGAAAAAAAAATTTTCTATTGATTTTTTTACCATAAACATACCTCTGTATCTTCACAATACAACAAACTTTGTTATTTTAAGAAAGCAACCCACAATTTCACTATAGATCATTATTTTTTAAGCATCGTCCACTATAAAAATGGCTTTTTACGCCTCTGTTATTTTCAATTGACTGTGGTCGCCGCAAATATAGTGCGATTGTCTTAATTTTTTATTTCTACGAAATAACTTGAGGACATGTTTCAACATGTGCAAGTACAGAAACATTTGTTAGTTAGAAGTTGGTTAAAATGAAAGTGGGCCTTACGAGGAGCCGGGCCTTACGTGGTACACTTACCTTACATATCACAGACTTATAGAAACGTTTATGAATGTAATTTTTTGATAATTACGGGCCTCGGCTTAAGAAGACTGGGCTTTTATGATGTGTGTGTAGGATCACATGTAATTGAGTCGGTGTTGGAGAGCATAAGAAGCTCGATGAAACGGTAAAGCAGTGGATTGCACGCAGGAATTGCTGATGTGTAAAGAAACACATGTATTTAGTATTGCCGGTGTTGTTAGCGGAAACGACGATTTTAAGCAGCTAGGGTGTGCGTGGATTGCAAGTGTGCATAGAGTGCACCCACCGAGTTGACGATCAGCTATTAAAGCTGTGTTGATGAATGTGCATGGAATGCACCTGTTGTAGAGTATGACTTGGGGCCGCTTGCCGATCATTTCTTTGACTTTGGCGAACTCCATTTTAACCAGTTCTACGTTGAGCTCTCTATGGATGCGTTCATTTGTAATAAACCAAGGAGCTCCTGTAATAGTTCTTAGGATTTTGGATTGATATCTCTGCTTATGACTGGAGAAATGTTAAATATACCTTAAAATAACTAGCTGAGTATGAAAGAAAATACTTGGAATTAGCTCAAAGTAATAGCTTAAAGCAGGGACCGTAACAGTTATAACTTTTATAATAAAAGTTTAACAAAAACAGACAATTTTTGACTTTTATTTTATTTGAAAAAATTTTTCTTTTAAATATTGACTTTTATGTTTCTAGGCAAACGATAACTTCTAAACTGAAACAAATATTTTTGTGTCACAAATAAAAGTCTTTGCGATATAACAATTCAACCATTTATCCAATTTAAAGAAATTTGGTACCAATCGATAGGTTGTAAATTCTTGGTTACTACAAGTTTAATCATATCTATTTGTACCAATTTTATTTAAATTGGATAAATGGTTGAATTTTAATCTCGCAAACTCTTTTATATTTGACAGAAAAAATATTTGTCTCAGTTTAACAGTTATCGTTTGACTGAAAAACTAAGGGTCCGGTATTTTAAAGTCTGATAAAATCTCTGGTTTGGTTACCAGAGTTTTTTTCTAACCAGTGTTTATGAATCAAAGGTTAAGGAATTGTGTATTTTCAATATATTTCGGGTTTGGTTAACAAACCGTAGGTTAAGCAAGAATTCCAATATTTTTCCAGTCTATCTATCAAATTAACCAACGAAATTAAATAAACATATTTCATAATTCAAAATTCAGAAATTGTTCAAAAACAATTTGATTTTCATTATTTGGAATTGAGTATTCGCAGCTAGACAAAATGTCCTCTAATGGTTAAAAAACCATGACTACCATTCGTGAAATTTGCAAAATTTCGATTTTCACTATTTTGAACTGAGTCTTGCAGCTAGATATAAAACCCTCTAACGGTAAAATTTTGACATGACCAACATTCGCGAAAATTGTCTTAATAATAATTTCGAGTTTGAGACACTAAATCGAAGTACAGATAAGGTATAACTAGATATCCAAGCTAGAACAATGAAAACGACAGGTATTTTTGTTGGGGTAATGTTTGAATATATTTTAAGCTGAGGAAAAGTATGTATGTGTGAATATCGGCTAAGCCGATGTAAGCTTCTGTACATAGTTCGATGTATTGATTCTAATATTTTTGCAACCGTTTCTTTCTGCAACCTAAAACGCATGAAAAAGTCAATATCATTCCATTTGTTGAAATGATCCAACCTTTCATACATATTGTATTGCCTTGCGCTCAGGAGTCAATAGCTGCTGGCCTTCACTGTCGCTAACGTCACTCTCCTCGGTATCCCACAAATCCCAAACACAATTTCACGTGATTACTAATTTGTGAGTGATAATTATTTCATTTCAAGATTTTTTTGAAAATGAACTACTCCATCGTTTGAATAAGGTATTTCGTAAAAATTGAAACTTATTTTTAGTTGCTAATCGAATGTAAAACTCAAAATTTGAATCAAGATAAAATTTACATAAAACCTACCTGTGTTTAAATGCCTTAACGACAAATCGCGTTAATAATTTCCTTGTGCTAGTTTACCAAACCAACGTTTCAACCTAACCAGAGTTCAAGACTTAATCTTGGTTAACACTGAAATAAACAAGTATCTATTAACAGGCTTTAAAAAACGGCCCTAAAAGTCTCTTACTATATTCCATTATCAGAATTTTTTGAAGAAAGTTCAAAATATAAAAGGCATCCAAGAATCTCATAGAGAATGACCTGAGGATTACAATGGTATCAAAATTTTTCACGTGTGTAAATTTTTTGGTGCTGCTTTTCAAAAATTTCGAAAAACATCGAAACTGTTATTTTTAGTCCCTGGCTTAAAGTAACAAATGTAAATTAAATTTGATAGAAAATTGTGCATAAAGACGCTGTACCTTGATGTTTCCCAATTTGCCTTTCAATACAAACTGATTAAAAAGGTCCCAGATGTGCATAGGTCAAGAGCCCGCTTGAACTCCGATTTCTTCGATGAATCAAGATAAAAAGACTCGCTTTGCATTTCGAAGAGAGCTATGAAGTCTCTTCGACTAATCTCTCCCATTTGCCTGATTTTTTATGATAAAGAAAGTCTTTGTTATAAATGAAAAGATATTCCTTATTTCCAATTGAGAAGAAAATTTCTTATATCATCGTTGAGTTTCTATATTAAAAAAATAATTTTTTCTTTAAGATTGTGACGCACGTGCTCCTTTCATTTCTTTATGAGAACATTTAAAAGAAAAATCCACTCTTCCGGCACCTGCAGTTTCAAATCTTGATTTATGGAGCTCTCGTAATCATTGCCATTCGAAAGGATTGCATCAATTTTGAAGGCTTCATTCGTAAGCTCAAATCGAAGGAATCATAAAAAAAAAATTGCTGCAATTGGAAATTCAAAATTGATTGCTCCACACAACGGCATGGAATGCAGTAAAGATTTGATGCAGTTTCCTTGTTATATTGCTCCCAATGAGAGCGAACTTTATTCGAAATTTTGTCGCTTAAGAGAGTCATAAATTCATGGAACATTGAAAATGTCCATAAAAAAAAAAAAATGAATTCAAAGACTTTTATGAATTCTGCAACTATCATGCGAAGCAGTAAATTTTTATATGCACAAAACAGTGGTTACCAAGTAGAATTCCAAGATTTTACGGTTCAGAATTTTCCGATGAAAGCTCTTTCATAGTTAATACCAGCTCTAGTAAGACTCTCACAGACGTTCCTTTCAAAGAGATATCATAGCGATGGTTATGGCATAGCGACAAATCAACGATGCTTAGCCAGGATTCAGGGACTCCCAAGTGTTGAGAAATGGATGTTTGGCAGATCGAGCCATTTTGCATTAGAATTTCACGTTTCAACTTTATTCTACGTAAAGAATTTTTCAATCCAAATTTGTGGTCTCTGGAACAAACTATATAAAAAGATAAGCTATCAAACCAAAAGAATCGTCATTTGAAATCTTTTCAGTGCAAAATGTTCTCCGAAAATTTGTTTTTATAGTACCATATAATCTTTGGAGGTTTTACTTTTATGGCCATAATAATATTTGATACTTTTGATGGATATAGAAAATATTTGTATTTATGTTCCTTTGAAAAAACCAAAACTCTTTAGAAAATTTTAAAACCCATATGAGCCATTTCATTTGAGTGTCTTTGAGTATCCTGTGGATCCTTTCACAACTCGCATCTATGACAATATCCACAATAAAAGTGCCAGCGTTGTGACTAACTGTTTTAATAAGCGTCACTGCATAATCTTTGAAACAAGTACGCTTCTTGTATGTCAACGAAGCGCAAAAAAAAAAAAAAAATTAAAATCTCTTTTTTCTCTGTCATTTCCACCCTCCTTTCATCGGGCGATTTCAAAGCCATCAATCACGACGCTCGTTGGATTTTCCTCACTTAGAACTTTTAGTAATGTGCTAAATGTAGTTCGTTTAAAGTGGAGTGTTGTCGTTGTTGTTGTTCTTCGTCCCATACGCTCTGGTATTGGTGTGCATGTCAGTCACGTTTATTTTGTTTGTTTGTTATTGCTTTCACAGCTCTATGAGATAAAAATGGACGTGTTCGTTTGACACATTTTCATGCTGCCGGAAAAATTTTCAAATTAAAATTCGAGAAGCTTGTTGGTAGTTAGCTCAAGTGAAATTCCATTTACGTGGATAAAAAAAAAAAAAAACAAAATTCACACTGAATTTCTCTGATTAAATATGCGACGAGAATAACCAAAATTTTTGCTTTAAATAATTAAAATGATTTTTTCAAATTAAAATTGACATGAAATAATTATTCACTTAGCGATTGCATAAAAATTCCTATAGAAAAACGTTACCCGAGCTAAAAGCTGTGCACAATTTTTATCGCATGCGAGATGATTTTTGGCAGCAAGAAATGTATTTGTTTTGCTGACCACAAAAACGTTGGAATGCGGTGCAGTAAAATGTGTCAAGCAGAAGAAAAGAGATACAAAAACGGAAAATGGAAATAAAATTCAGAATCCTTTTTCGTGTTTTTTAAAACAACACACGAACGGGTGATTTTTCGTTTGTGTTTCATTTTGCAATTGGTTCAAATAAATGCGGGATTTAATTGACTGAAGCCAAAAAAAAAAAAAAAATTCATTCGTGTAAATTGTCATAAAATACTCAATTTAGTCCATTCTCGAGCTATAAAGATTAGACTCAGATTCGACTACACCATGTTCCTGCTGTCTTAAGAGCGATTTCTTGGAACAGACCCTGAAGGTTCTGGACAAAATGTCCTCCACAAATATGTGCATCAAGTTAGCTGGCACTTTTTAGAATTTCCGAAAAAAATTATTGTGCTGTAATGTGCCCAGTTTGTGCTATCATGTGCCGTTTCGAAAGAAAAAATTTCTCAAGGGATGCCATTTTTATGAGGAGTGGAAGCTAACTTTACACGAAAAAAGGACCTCCTCATAAAAATGGCTTCCATTGAGGAATTTTTTTTTTCGCAACGGCACATAATAGCACAAACTGGGCACATTACAGCACAATAATTTTTTTCTGGAAATTCGAAAAAGTGCAAGCTAACTTGATGCACATTCCACAAATCCATTCTCAAACGAAATCTCATCTTTTTGTTTTTTGTTTTCGATAAGAAAATCGCAGACAGATGGGCGGAATGATAGATAGTCAGACAGTCGGATGAGTAAGACTTAAACGCTCCTCCTAAACATCGCTTATCATTTCTTATACATATGGGCGTATTACAGTAGGGTAGGGAAAGCGAGCCGTCCCTTCTAAATGTTGTCTGCTCAACATACACCGCAATGGAGTTTTCTAAAAGTACCCAGAAATGAAATAAGAGACCCTAAATCACTTTCCAGAAGATAAAAGGAGACTTGTGCGTGCCTGAGATACTCACTGTGAACATATAAAAGTCCTAAAATAGGCACATAACAAACAAAATATTTGTGTGTTGCCCCTCCCTTACGACCATGCTTGTACAAATTTCGGTGGTAAGTAATCTCTTTAAACTCCCACGATATCAGTTTCATTATAGTGTAGTCGAAAATCTCTCACACGCTAGAAAAACATTTTCATCTATTTCCATCTTAATAGAATGAAAACCTCTTATTGTATCCTGTACAATTTTCGAAAAATCTAAATTATTCAAAGAACTTCAAATTCTATTTTGCCCGAGTCACAGTTCGGTTGCTCACACATACCTGCAGATTGAATGAAACTTTTTTTCAATTCGATTTCTGAGGGAATTGGAAGGATGTAAGGCAAAACGAGAAGAAAAAAGAACTGTTCTTTCAATGCAATTCACTCCATCAATAAAGAGAAGAAAAAAGAACTTAGGAAACTGTAATACACTTCTGTGTATTTTTGGTATTTTTTTATCTTTTGTCAAGCGTATTACATTAAAAGTTAAAAAGAAATCACTGCCAATATTGAAAGTAAATTTTAAAGTTGAGCTTTCTTGAAACTAATAGAAAAGAACAATTTCTAGTTTTGAGTAAGTTTTTTCCTCTGAGAATCAATTTAGAAGCGATTTTGAAATGGATTTCGACGCAAAGAAAAACAAAAAGGCAAAACAGTAGAACATTATGTCAGGACAAGATTTCAGAGTTGGGTGAGAGCAATTTTTTGTTGCATGAGAGTGATTGATATCATAAAAAATAAAAAAAATTTGATCCAAATTGTATTGGTCCCTTGAAGGTGTCTTTTGCCGAGATCGCCATTTTATCTCGAAGCCTCAATCTTCCAAAAGGTTTTGCATCATTCGCAGCTAGAGTTTTCTACTCAGAGTGCATTTTGGACCCGAGGACATAGAGATTTTTCCCCTAGAGATTTTTCTGCTAGGGATTCTTGGTTTGGCCTTTGGAATTTCTGACCTTTTCTGAAATCTGTTTTTTTTTTCCAATTTTTACTGAAATGGCCAGCTATTCTTCCTATTTCCTCTCCATGAGGGTGCTTACCTTAATCAAAAAATACTTACCTCTTGAACCCCGTCACTGTTAGTTGTGGTCTCAAAAAAGCAAGGGTTTTGGGGCCCCTCAATAACAAGACAATAGTGTCATATGACATCTGAATCATGAAGAGGTTTCCCTACACTATACGTACAAACCTTTCAATAAATTGATCCTTATTGAAGGATTTTTTCTTTTTAATATAAGATCATTCAATTCATTCAAGCTCGCCAAACACAGTTAAAGCAACTACATACTCTGTTGCTCCTATCGGTGGCATCGTACTTTATGTTTCCATGGATGAAATGCATATCCACAGGCTTTTATCATCCTCCGTCCAATGAGTGTTCTTTCAGCCCCAATAGGGGCTGCCTGTACCAGTATTTAGCTCCTGACTTAGTTGTGGCCCACACGTGATAGGCGGCGATAATTTATCGCAAATTTGCCAGAGACTTCCGTTCCAGCCCTCGGGCTTTGGTAATTGTATATTAATTGTGCGGCTATTGTTTTCACATCGAGCTGGCGGTGAATATGTGCGGGTATGTGTGAGTGCATGTGTGAATTTGTGTGTGGGAGGATGGATTCGAAGGCATAACATATGGGCTTTCTATGTGAACGGAAGGAGCATCCCATGTAATTTATTTCCCAAATCAATTTCAATGGCTTGTTTTCTTGGTTTCAGTTAACGTGAGCCATTAAACTGTGTTAAAGCTGTTTGTGGCTGTTTGGATGGTGGGACATTCTTTTATAAAATTCCATTAAAAAAGCATAATTATTCAATGATTTAATTTAATTTCAATTCTTTTTAGGAAGACGCTGTAAAACAACACTGAAAGGAACAAAAATAGACATTTCCTAAGAAGTTATTCCGGAACAGGTAAGTAGATACTACATTTTTTCCTGGTCACAATGCGTTTTTAAAATTTTTATACGCTTTCAGTTCATAATTATATTTACTATATTTACCAAATTTTTTGGATGGGGCACAAAAATTGGTCGAGGCAGCATATCCATGTGGGGGTTGGGTTTGGTTTCATGTGGAAAATCTATTTCAAAATTTCCTTATTACATGCCAAGAAATATCCATCAATATATCGGTGGCAATATTGAAGAGAAGCTTAAATCGAAATTTTTCGTTTTGAGATACATACATATTTGAATTTTTCTACTTAAGCGCAGTGTCCATACGTAAAGTTTCAGTTTGCTCACACTTGAATTGAAAATTCAGAATATGTGATCAAACTTAAGTGCACATAAGACTTTGTCTAAAGTAAACACTTTTCAAAATACATACATAAGTTAAAAAGCAAATGCAAATAACTTCTTGCAAAATCATGATATTTGAAAATGGGTTGAGCACTCCTTAGCGCCCTGGCTTCCTTATAACTCTAATAGAGCTGTAAAATATCGTTACTATTCGGTAAAAAGTAACGATTACTCTAGTCAGGACCTAATCAATAACGTCTCGTTACTGATGGAAGTATCTCGTTACTAGAACTTATTTTGCATACATGCCAGCTGATGGTTGCCAGAGTAATAAAGTACTAATGTAATGGGTGCACAAAACAGTATGGTAGTAGAAAGAGTTGAGTTGATATTTGGTTACTAAATACTGGGTGAAGATTCAAAGAGCATTAGAGATTTTTGATGACTTTATCAACATTGAGTTATTCATGCAACGTCATTCGTTCGTGAAAAATATATGAAAAAATATAATTGGTACTTAGTATCGAGTACTAAGTAACGATTACTTGACGAAAAATAACGAATACAGTCGAGTAGTGTAAATTTTAGCATTTTTATAGCATGTTTCCACATAGTGCATTAACTATATGCATTAAAGTTAACGCATATAGTTAATCACTGTCGTTTCCACTTGCGGACTGTGCATTAACTAATCAGCTGATTTCGTCGGAAGCTGCTGTTAAAAAAAGTGAAAAATACCCCTTTCTTATATTTTGCTAGATGTAAACGATATATGGATATATTACAATCTTCATTTGATTTCAATGTTTGAAATAGCTTAAATATTTTTACTTATTCCTTGGACTTTCCATTTTCAATTTAATTTTTATTTCAGCGGTTCTTTTGATTTGACAGAACGGTTATTATTTTACGTACTTTTCTATTCAGGGGTGCAATTTTTCGTAACATTTGCAAGCAAGTCCAAATGCAACCATGCTGTTTTATCTGCATTAAATTTTAATGCATGCATTATTGAGGTGATTAAGGGGCTATTTCCACTACACCCGCATTTAGCATTTGCATCTTTAAAGATGCTAGACCCGTTTCCACTGCGTTTCGCATTTTGTGAAAATTTCAATTTTTGTTCTTAAAAATATTTGAATTCTTTGAAGTAGGCTTTGAAATGTTAAAAATTTGAAGAAAATATCAATGAAAACTTGACGGTTTTTAGCATATTTATCGCATTTTCTCAAGATGCTGAAAAATGCTGTTTTAAGAACAACAACAATTACATGTAATTCAAAGCCGCATTTTTGAGCATTTTTTAAAAATGCTGAAAAATGCTAAATGCGTCTGTAGTGGAAACAGCCCCTAACTTGACATTTTTGTATGGGTAATCACAATTTTAATCATGCGTTAACGAGTTAATGCAGGTAATTGAGTTAATGCACTATGTGGAAACATGCTATTACAGCTCTAAACTCTAAAGCCATTAACTCGTTTTTCGCTTATGTAGACTTAAGCTACTCTTCCATATTGCCATAGATATGATAAAATTTTTTAGGGGCTCAAGATAGGCCTCAAGATATAATGAAACGCTGCTGTAACGTGGTTTATTTAAATCCTTTTATTTATTTAATGATTTTTACACAATGTTATTTCTTTCAACTCACTAATTTACATTTTGAATAACTTCGAAGGTCAGGTCAGGTCCATCAACAATAGTTCTTCTATACATAAAATTTTGCTCTGTTAATGGTCGAATTATTTTGAATGGTGTTAAATTGAAAGTGCCAAAATGTCTTACGGAACCCGAACAATGTCTTTGAAGACCACTTTTGAGTGAAGGTATTACAAAACCATTTTTGATTTATATTCGAGTTCGAAATACTCCTTCGCTTTATATGCCTCAAATCTACAGCGCTACATAAACACGTACATATATACAATACTCTAAGAAACCGAATCGCTCACTTCAAGTGCTTTCGTCCTTTCGTGCTTGCTGCAGGTTTCCTCTTCCAATTGAGGCTGCCTACGAATTATTCCTGTAACAAATTATTTGCAATTTGTACGAAATTGCTTTGCTGCGGTCGGTAAGCCATTCGCATTCGTTCTGAAAGCAAAGTCATTTAAATATTTTAGCTCGATTCAGATTTCACATTCATTTGAAGTTTTCTCATTTTCACAAGACGCTCTCATTACTTCGGATGGGCTTTTACAACGTTCGAGGTCTTACGGTTGAGTAAGCTAGTATCGTGGGAAGAAAATTCATTGAATTCACTTGCTCGGTTGTTCGCTTTTGTTCGACTTGTTCGACTAATTTAACGATATGTTCTCACATTTTAAATTAAATTTGGTCACGGAGAAATGCCATTTAGAAGAAATAGTAAGGAAGGAAATAAGGTACGAAATTCGATACTTAATTCAATTACTCATGACGTAACCTTATTCAATTTTATGTAACATTATCCAAGAAAAAAAAGGAGCCACTTGAGAACATTTACAAATGAATTTGTTTATTTTTCTGGCCTTTTCGGGATTTTTGGGTATGATATAAGAAAATTATCTTTCGTTTCTTAAGTATCCAATTTAAGTATGTTACATGATGTTATGTTATGATTCTATTTAATTTATGATATTTTGTTTCATCTTTTGTTATGTTATTTTATGTAACGTTACGTTATGTTATGTTATATTATGTTATGTTATGTTATGCAATGTAGTTTTATGTTACGTTATGTTATTTTATGTTATGTTATGTTATGTTATGTTATGTTATGTTATGTTATGTTATGTTATGTTATGTTATGTTATGTTATGTTATGTTATGTTATGTTATGTTATGTTATGTTATGTTATGTTATGTTATGTTATGTTATGTTATGTTATGTTATGTTATGTTATGTTATGTTATGTTATGTTCTGTAATGTTTTGTAATGTTCTGTTATGTTACGTCTGTCCGTCCATTCTTATTCTCCTAGTTAAGACAAATATACTATTTTTGAATGGATTAACAGAGACCCCATTACTGGTGCACTAGGCGTCAATACGACAAAGTGGGGGAATTGGGCCCCCAGAATCCGTCCCCAAGCCGCCAACGCGGGAGTATCTACACAATGTAGTTAAACCATTATATCGATCCATTGTTGAAAAAATAGTTTTTCTTACCTGTACTCTAGACCCTTACCGTTTACTCCCATCCGGGTCAGATGGGCCCGGTTTTTTAAGGAGGTTGTTACTCCTTCGTCACTCCCCGTTTGAGCTGGCTTGTGACAGTCAGACTAGGTACCGAGGTACCCAATCGGGCGGGCTATGTTATGTTACTGGAAATTTTAAGATTTGGAATTAAGCTTAGTCCAGTCCAGATATACAGAGTCTTGAGTCTTACACAGCGTGACTCCATGAGCTTATGCGCATTTTATAACGGACGATTTACAGACGGATATGGGACGCAGAGAAGGGAGAAAATAGATAAGAACCCTTATTTTAAAGTGTACTTCTGTTCACCGTCCATTAACATCTTACATATAAACATTAGTGACGAACTAAAAGTTTTGTTACGCTTAGATTAGAACGTCTTAAAAAATTATTTTTATTCCCCTGAGTGGCAGTCACAGTAGCTCACCCCCCGTAATGTGACCTTTTTTCAAATAATTAATGAGGCTAACGAAATAAATTCTTGAATCATATTCTCATTAAAAGATATTTTTATTCGTTATTATATAGAGCAGAAAATCTCGTTAAATTTATTGTTGATTTTCTTCAGGGCTAGGCGGATCCTCGACAGTTGAAGGTGCTGCTGGGTCGCTTTCATTTCTTTGATTTGAAGAGCTTTGTTGATCTGTGTTCGAGTCTTGCGTTGCGGAACTCCTCTTTGGTGGTCTTTGCCACAATTCGTATCTAGTTCTCTTGCCTATAATTGGTTCAATTCCACTTATGAGTGAATCTGTTGGAGAAATGAATTCATCGGGCGCTGGTAAATGTCCCGTTATAATCGTTTGAACCATTTGATTGTCTCTGAATTTGATTAGGTTTTCAAACATCGCTTCTTCCGTGAATGTCCAGGCGTCAATAAGCTCCACATCCGATTCTTCATCGTCCAATTGTTTTGATTTTTCTTTCGGTGCTCTCCTCTTCCGGTTCTTTTGGCAACGTTTCAGACGATAGAACTCCTCACGTTCCATTTCGTCCAGCTCGTTCAGGATGTATGCCGTTGTATTGGCCAAACGCGGCATAATAACGTATTCCAAACCATTCAAGCGCATATTTGTGACATGGAGTGCTTCTTTTAATACTCTAATGGAATAATCGAAGGAGGATATCACAACCAATAGCCGAAAGAGCTCCTGAAATGCTTCACGTATGTGCTCAACTTCAACGCCACCTCTCGAGAGTCCCGTCAGGGCTAAGCTTTCTGGCTTCCGAAGGACTGGCTCAAATGTTGTCAGAGTGATACCGATCATTTTCATACTTGACATTTTCATGTATGCATCCGCAAATTGAGAGCCAATAATCGGTGCTGGTTTCAGGTCAGTGTCCAGGAAGTTTACTTTAGCGATCAAGAAAATCGCTTTCCTAAAGAGATCGTTGAAATTGGCAGCGGTTGCCCTACGTTGGGCAATGATTTCACGCAATTTCAGGTCCAGCGCATCTCGTTTCTTCTTGAGCATACTATGGCCTTTTTTAGCCGACAAGAGGCGATTTTTTATAAGAACATTATTGGCACGTGACGGAAAGATCGCGATCTTGTCTTTTTGGGACATTTCGGGGATATACGAAGAATAACGGAAGTTTTAGAAAATTACAATTTTGAATTTTGACAAAAAAAAAAATTTTCTTTTTTCGAAAAGATAAAAAGTTTTGAAAAGGGAAGAACAAGTTTTTTATTTTCCTCTCTCAACAACTTATCAAAGTTAAGTTTAAGTAACATAGGAATTTGTTTTCTTCAATCCTTAGTGGTTAAAAAATTTTCATTAACCTCATTCACATATAATTTACTGAATAGATTGATTAAACTGACCTATCAATGTCAAGTTACGTTGCGTTACTTAAGATTTGATATCAACAGTTTACATTCTGTTAAGTTAATTAATCAGTTTTAATATATGCTCAGTGGCTTTTGTTCGGCAGTAATTGCTGTAATATTCATATAACATAATTTGATGAAAAATTAATTAATATTAAATACAAGCCAAGTCAAACAAGTGGCAACTTGATTTAACATAATAGAACCTAATAAAATGGATCACACGCAACACAAAAAATATTACATCATACATACAAGACAACACAAAATAGCATAACTTAACACAGCTTAACATAGTACATAACATAACGTAACGTAACGTAAAATAACATAACATAACATAATATCGCAACATAACGAAAGATGAAACAAAATAGCATAAGACAAAAAATTAAATGATCCAAACAAAAAAAAAAAAAAAAAAAAAAAAAAAGGATAACTCATTAAGCTGGGAAAAAATTATTTTGCAGACCAGTGCTATGTAATCCTATATTACCGCTTATTGAATATAACATAAGTCTCCATTAAATTATCTTAAGAAGTTTTTCCATTGAACATATAACAGATCGAATCAAATGATTTATTTATTGAATCAAAGTTGCGTTAAATGAAGACTAACTGAGCCTTATGATGCCATTCAATTTCTAGTCCAATGCTGCATATGGTAAAATTACAAAAAAAAGTTTCTCATTCAAACAAATTTCGCCATAAAATAGCTTTTCTTGCATTTGTATTAATTTTCGGTCCGAATAGAAACCACGTCTATGCAGAGTTTCATTTCGTGGTCTTTTAATGAAATGTTTACAATGTTTACTGACTTTAAGCCTTAGTAACATCGGAAACCTTTTCTCAACTAACTAAAGTAACGAACAAGTTGTGAAGCCGGAAGTGCTTCCGTACACAGGCCATATTTTATTGCAACTGAAAAAGCGTACACGAAGGAAAACTGAAAAAGCACAAAGATAAGGCATGCATTCACAAAAGGCAACAGCCAGGTATATTGAAGCAGCAACAGCAATGTCATATGTATGGTTGCACCCACCACAACTGGCAAGTGGGCCACCAACAGCAGTGCTATCATGTGGTCAAATAAAATGCACTAAAATAGAGTAAAACTTAAAGGACTGAGGTTTGCGGATAAGAGAAATACTTGGATTTATACCCTTTAGAATGTATGAGCATGAATATCCATACCAAGAAGGGTGCATATCTCCGATGTGGGCTTTGGCTTTTTCGGTACATACTTACCTACTAGAATTTCATGGACTTGCAAATCGGCTTGAATTGTAAAATAGCATTAAGCTTGTCTTTAATACTCATGTTGACATTTAATGTTGCGCGCCGCCACAGCAGGAGATCAAAACAAAAGTACACAAAATTGGCAACCACGCTCACGTGCAACGAGCCAGGGTAAGCCAAGGTCTTTATTGCCGTTTTTGATTTTTTTTTTTGTTTATTTCTTATTTAAATACATAAGCGCATGTAAACCGAACATACTGAGCATGCTAAAATAGAGAACTGAATATGTAGACGTGCTTAAAAAAGGATGAGGATGTCTTTATACAAATTTCCATTTGTGCCGTAGGGTGCAAAAGTACAATCCGAAGAGGCATTGGTAAGCTACCTTGATGGCAATGTCATGTTATCTGTCTAAAAAAACACTTGTTTACTTCGTTTTCGACTTAGTGTGGTTGTCTGTTCTGAGAGCGTTTCCTCTTTATTTGTTTTTTGATTTTATTCTCATTCTGATTTTCTTACTTTTTGTATAAGCTTCGAAAGTATTTATATACATCCATACATTTTATGGACATCATTGTTAGGTGGTTTCTCGTTGACATCATCATGGTGAGATTTTCCTGCAAATGGTTAAATATTAGATGAGTTCAAGTTGCCCATCTACATATGATTGCACTTTGGTTGAATGTAACCTTTTATATATTTCCCTCGAGGCATATTATATGTTTTGTAATTAAGTTTTCGGTTGAATTAATATCATTCTTAGCTGTGATGGCAGAGTAAAATTTATGGTTTTCCCATTCTTAATTTTTGAGGTGTTATTGGTTTAAGTCTTTGGACTACCCAACTTGACAAAGATAAATGATTTGTTCGCTTAGCTTTTAGAAATGAGATACTGAGGCATTATGACTTTTATAGAAGAGTGGAATAATTTCTTGGTTCGAGCTCCAGCAATATGATGTATTTTGCACCCAAATCTATATCGGGGCAAAAACAGGAATCAAGAGTTTCCTTATTATGTGAACCATTGATGCTGGCATCATCTCTCTTCAAAACTCTTTGTAAAAACCATTCAAAGGCAGAGCTGTTGTCTTAAATTAATAAGAATCAACATGAAATGGTGAAGCTCTTTTTAACCATCGAAATTAGTTTTTAAGGTAAAGGCTCCGAAAACAGCCTATTATAATAGGTTGTAATACAACTCAAAGAGATTTTGCATCGTCTTTAGTAGAAATGATGTGTTTGTAGGATTAAAGAGAACATTATTTTAATGTTTTGAGTCTTTATGGAAATACATGCTTTGATGCCTACTTCATTTTAACTGCTATCACTTCCATTTTGGACTCTTGAAACATCTTCTTATCAAACCCTTAGTACTAACCAGTCAACCTTATTCAGAGTGTTCCGAAATGGGAATGCCATACAACTCGTATTTAAACACTTTAACGGATAATTTTCGGAGTGCTCCGAATAGGAATGCAAAAGGACTCCGGAACTTTTAGAACTGTATCTTACCTAGCCTATTTGCGAAGTACTCAAAAAACCCCACCTAGGAGGGCTTAGAGGTCCTAATTTGCAATGTTTTTAATTTATAGCTGAACAAGAGAGTCCATACATATTTAGTGGTGGCGTTTCGGTAGGGCACGGTTGGACAACCGCCCAGGTCGCCGGATATAAATGGGGAGTTTTTAAACTTACTAGTGGATTCCCTTAATTGAAGTTAAGGGGTGCCGAAGAAGTCTCGCCCAGGGCGCTGGTAGTGCTAAGCCCGGCACTGTACAAATCCATAGTTGGCTCGGTGCTATGTTATCCCAAAAAAAACGCTAATTTGAACCTCCTGTCGCGTCTTTAGAAGCATTAGAGCTCTGCAAAAAGAATCCTTATGAGAGCCCTACAGACTATTTTGGCTGGCTGGGTAGTGACTTGTAATTTAATACACAACTTGTAGTAATTTTGACTAATCCCCAACTATTCCCAGACTAGTCGTAATGATTACATAACTACTCCTCCTTTTTCTCAAATTTGTATTAAAATAATGAACTCGGATTTGTATTACTTTAAGACTAGCAATCAATGGTCAGTTGGACGCTTTCTTTCAATTGTATTTTTACCTCTCTTTTTTTGGAATTCTCAACCTAGTACTCTCATGCATGAAATATTGCATATTTTAATCGGTCCAACTTTGAGCAAGGCCGATGCAATTCTTTTATATTATTGACCAATTAACCATTGCAGAAAAGATTAAAAAAAGTGTGACGCACTATTAAGATAAATATTTTAAATTTGTTAAAAAAGAATCCATGGATATAAACATTATTATATAAAACGGCAATAGTTATCCTTAAACACAGAATTAAACGAAACAAAATAATAAAAAAAAAAACAAGCTTATCTGCTTAAAACCGCCTTTGTTGTTTGGCTGTCCACTTTATTATCCCATTAACGTAATTCAATAAACAATAAATTTTATTTAATGGACGCTTAACATTGTGTTAATTACGCCTTAGTTTAATCACTCGCAAGTGCGAAACAATGAGCCTTTATATGTCCATTCGAATTGGAGGCGATTGTAATCTTTTTTGCTATTTTACGGTTGTTGGTTCGACAATCAGTTTCTCGTGCTATCTCCCATTGGCACGGGTGAATTGACGGCCATTGATGCTCTTAATTCGTGTTTGTTTCTAAGCATATCAAATTCAATTACGAGTATACTGTTCCTTTCCTTCCTCTTGTTTTCGTACAGTGTAAGCACTTAATATGAAAAAATTACTTCAGTTTTTTTTTATAAAACTGAAAGACCTTGAGCATACCTGTATGTAAAGATTTTATATATTTTCTGCTATCAATAAAACTTTGGCGCCAGTACGTAGCAACAAAAAAGAAGAAATATTTTTTCAAATTATAAAAATAAATGCAAGAACAAAGAACAAAAAACTTATCAGAAGAACATAAGGTCACATAGGGTCTTTCCAGATTAATTAATGCATAGCATGTGTCTAGAAAAAAAATTAACATAATTATGATGCACTCAATTTGAGTGAAAGTTTGTCGCGGTGAAAGTTCTGATAAGAGATTAGCATATAAATACGTCTTGGGTGTATGAAAATTTTTAGTCAGTCCTTGGCGAGTGACGCGAAGTTCCGTTTGATCAAGACGCCGGTATAAATAGAAGACTTGCTTGGATTTGTTTGGTTAAAATAATGAAATTTGTCATAGTATTTTTGGCCTGTTTGAGTCTGGTCGCAGCGGCCAGCCTCAAAACGAAGGATGGTGTTAGATTCGCTGATCAAGAAATGCTACAAAAGCAGAAGTTCCTTCTTGAGATCGTGCATCGTCCACAGGAACAATTGATGTTCGAAGAATGGATTAAAATGGGCCAAAAGTTTATCTATGACCAATCGTTCTACAGCGTAAGTGTGAAGTCTCTAAAAGAAAAAGAAATTCTCCTTTAAGATTTGATCGATGATAATTTTGATTGTGCCCGCTTTTCAGCACTGGGATATCCATATGGAGAAATTCTGGGAATCCTATAAGTCGAATGCGCTATTACCGCGTGGTGAATTCTTTGGCGCTTTAGTCAAGACCCATCACAAACAAGCTTGGGGTCTGTTTAATTTCTTCGTTTTTGCCAAGGACTTCCAGACATTCATGCAAAACGTTTGCTGGGCTCGTATGCACGTTAACGAGGGCATGTTTGTGTATACATTAACTTTGGCTGTTATCCATCGTGATGACTGCAAGGGATTGATGTTACCAAAAATCTATGAAATCTTCCCGGAGCATTTCTTCCAAAGTAAATTCATTATGGAAGCCGAGAAATTCGATTTCGATGTCTGGAGCAAGGTGAACATGTACGAAAAGGAGTTCAACGATGTTTTCTATAAGAACAACAAATACTATAAGGACGATTATCTGTACATCCGGGACTGGAAAGTTTGGCAATGGTGGAAATTAATGGGTTTGGGTCAAAACTGGCATAACGACTCGAAGATTATTCGAAGGAATAGCAATAATGAAATCTATGAGGATAATACATGGCAGACTATGGCGCCTAACTGGCAAATGTGGTACATGCCAGTAGATTACACTCGCGATGTTGTCTTCTTCAATGATCACACTAAATTGTCATACTTCACTGAAGACTTGGACTGGAGTGCTTCCTGGTACTATTTTAATTTGGACTACTCATTCTTTTTGAATGGCACGACTTTCGGTTTGGACAAGGATCGTCGTGGTGAACTTTGGTTACATGTCGTGCAGCAAATGATGGCTCGTTACTATCTCGAGCGGTTATCGAATGGTTTTGGTGAAATTCCCGAATTCTCGATCTTCGAAACAATCGAACATGGATATAATCCTGAGCTAATTAGTTACAATGGTGCTGGCTTCAATTACCGTAAAAATTGGTGGGAAGTCAAAGACTTTGACAATTTGGACATATTCGGTAAACTCATTAGTGCTTTTCAACGTATTGATGCGATCGTTTACTCGGGAACGTACAAAACTATCACCGGTGAGACTATTGACCTGCGTAAACCAGAATCGATTGAGCTTATTGGAAATCTCTTGCAAGGAAACATTGATACCTTTGATAAATACTTCTTTAACTATTGGTACATTCTCTGGAATATGTACGTTTCGGAAGTTGATTACGAGGATTTCATCATTAGTCCGAATGTCTTCTTGAACTTTGAAACTATGGCACGCGATCCATTATTCTACAGTATGCATAAGAAAATCACCGAGGTTTTCTATCGCTTCAACTATTACCTCCAACCATACACTCACGAGGAGCTCTTTTTCCCTGGAGTGGAGATGAAGAATGTTAAAATCGAAAAGCTTGTTACCTTCTTCGATTTGGTCGATACCGATGTCAGCAATTTGCTGAACGATAAAATGACATTCGTTGATGGAAAATTCAACTGGGACAAATCGCTTTTCGCTCGTCAACAGCGACTTAATCACGAGCCATTCGATATTGATTTTACCGTACAGTCCGACAAGGTACAAAAGGTTGCCATTCGCATGTTCATCGGACCGAAATTTGACGAATTCGGTCGTTTGATTTCGCTTAAGGACAACCGCCGAAACTTCTTCAAATTGGATGAATTCGTTACGGACTTGACATCTGGTGTCAATACATTCAAACGTTCCTCCAAAGATTTCTCTTGGACAATTAGGGATCAGACTACCTATACTGAATTGTATCACTATGTCATGATGGCCGTGGATGGTAAATTTGATTTACCTTTGGATCTAACCGAACGCCACTGTGGTTTCCCAGATCGTTTACTTTTGCCTAAAGGTATGGAACAAGGTATGCCTGTGCAGTTCTTCTTCATGGTCGTGCCATACAAGCCCTCAGAATATGGAGTCAGTACCGAAAACGATTACACATGGAACTGCCATATCGGTTCTGGTCAACGCCATATTAGTGAGCTACCTTTCGGCTATCCATTTGACCGCAGCGTCGATGAATATGACTTCTTTGTACCGAACATGTACTTCATAGATGCAAATGTTTATCATAAGAACACCGTCCGAGATGCCCAGAAAATATTTTAAGTGGTTGTGATTTAGAGAAAAAAATCGATCTGTAACATCAATCGAATAAAACAAAATATTTTTGCTACGCGATATAAAGCTAAAATATTGTTTTCTCTATGTTGCATATGTATAGTGGGTATCACATTTATCACTAGGATGGAGATTAAAAATGCGACGAAGTTCAATTAATTCAAAGAATTATATCCGTGTTTTCATACAAATTCTTTTTGGAAGAAGCTGATTAAGGCTTCATGAAAACTGGCGAAGCGTCAAAGAGAAATTGGATTTCTGGAATTGGCTTAATTGGGGTATTTTACGGACAACGTCATTCCAAGAATGGCTTTCGGTAATTCTAAAAACAGATTTCTTGATAAAATTCTAATTAATTTCATGGTTTTTCATTTCGTGGATCTATGTTTCTGCTTCTGCTCAAAATTACTCTTGCAGGTATGGTTAAAAGGGCGATTTTTTCAAATATTCTCTAGACTCACGAAATGGCCATACGTTTCTCACTTCGGGAAATGTCTAAAATCAGGCCCATACGCCATGTGGAAGTTTTGATATGTAAGATATTCTCCCATTTGAAGGTTACTATAAGGAAGAGAAAAAAACTGGTCGCCCCACTTGGAATAATTCCTCCCACATACATTACATCTTCACTTCGCAGACTTTAATTAAGGTCTCAATGTGAACGGCATGAGTATCGTTTATATTTTTTCCAGATTGACTTACATAAACAGCCTTGCTTTTTCCCATTTCGTAGCTCAAGGAACTTACTAATATCTGACCATTTCGAACTTCAAAAAATTTCTCGGTTCGAGAAAAATACAAATTTTTCGTTTGCATAAAAAAAAAAAAATGGAACTCAATCTTTAGATGATCTCCGTCTATGAAAAAAAAAAAACTGATAGCTTTTCAAATAACCATTCGAAATCTCTGTTGCGTGTTTCAATTTTGGGTAGAATCGCGTTTCTTTCCTGGCAGCGCCTTGAAGTTGAAAGCACTTCGATATCTTTTTGGCAAGGGGAAATCTAATAGAAAAGCGGAAAAGACTTTATTTTCAATTCTATTTTTATGTATGTACATAAGAGAACAAGAGGAAAATTTTTAAAATTTTATCTCTTTCGAGGGTGCACTTCAATTTCTTTTTAAGAGCATGTAGCAACACTCGAATCTGTAGAGGAATCCCTTCAATGGCTTGGCTGACATTCATAAACATAAGGTTTCCTTTCAGTTGCCACAAAAAATATGAACATATTTTTCCATTCTATTTATTTATGTTTTTTCTTTTTTCTCTGAAAAGTGTATTTACATTTCGAGCATAACAAGATATGAGCTAACAAATCCAAATTCGTGTGCAGGTATTTTGTGTACACTTCACTCCCGAATGTCAAGAAAATAATAAGCAAAGTTTGTATGGAAATATAAGATATCGGCTCGTTAACGAAGATAAGAGGAATTTCCTCAATATTGATGCGAAGAAATGTACAAAAACATACAGATTTTGTGCTCCTCAAAAAAAAAAAAAAAAATTCCTTTTGGCAAAAAAGGACTGATGGGTATGCACGAGGCTCCATTATGTTGCTTGATTGGAAAAAGAAGCGAAGTAAAAAAGGAAATGGTAACAATAATAAAAAAGAATTACTTTCGATATTTAAGTACCCGATTTAATATTTGATAAGTACGAGAGATAATAGCATGAGGCGCATTATGTGCGTATATACGCAACATATTGTGCTGCACAGTTCGCAGCTGTTGCTCCTTTAAGCGTTTGAGCGCCCCCTCTTGGACTTGGTAGTACGCCAAAAAGTTTCGAGTGCCAAAATTTTATATAAATTCTTGAATCGCATTGAATTGTTTCAATATATATCCGTTAAAGCACTTCACTTAAGTAGATAATAAGAAGGACTTAAATCTGTTGGCAAACTTCATAATTTGATGAAATGGAGAGGAAAATGAAGCCGATTTATTGAAAAAAAAAAAATTTTTTTTTTTGTGAAGTCGAAGGAAAAAAATGTTGGACAATTTAATTGTGGAGTAAATATCTTATATTAAAGACGAAGGAAATTATTTAAAAGAATGGAATAAAGAATGGGTGCAACACGTAAAGTGTAAAACAAAATTTGACTGCAGCTTCTGAACGATCTTGGCTCCAGTTTATTTAAATCGATCTCTAAAAGGGTGGCCGAAAATTATGTTGCGCACTTACTTATGACTCTATCTCGTTTGAGTTTTAGACGGGTATAGCTCCCTAATGCGGCATTTTATCATAACGTTGTTTTCGGAAGAATGACTTGTCATATCTCAGAGAACACTTTGATGAATAAGAATACCAAACTTCAACTTATGCATAGATGTACGCTAAAAACTGGAGTAAGAAACGTCAAAAAAAAAGTTTAAATATTGCAGTTCGATTCCCCGTGGCCGAAATAGGGGGAAACCGTTTGATTCAGGTCAGGTTGAAAAATTTTTTGGTAAAAAACTTCTTGCAGTGCACTAACTGCATCTGAGCGGTCGTTGAAACAGTTTTACCAATGCAAAGCTGAATAATTTTTACCAAAAATCAGAAGAAAAAACTCAAAGTTACCCTTTAAATATGCTAAAAATATTTTATCCAGCGTAAATGGTTCATAATCGTGAAGAAATTAGTAATCACTGTTATACTCTTTGATTTTGTTTTTTTTTTTTTTTTTTTTTGGGAAAAAAACTAGGTGAAAAAAATTTTAATTTTTAAAATAATTAGAGCAGAATGGTAAAGAGAAATTTTGGTATAGTAGAAAAGAGCTCAGTAGAATTGAAGAGGGTTGAGTTGAATCGATTAAAATGAAGTGGACGAGAGAAGAGTCCAATAGTTTAGAATACACGAGCAAAATATTATTGATTCCGAAATTTTTGGAGTATGTATTTCATGAACCTTGAACCTGGTGAACTCCCACTTTGCCTGTTGGTTTAGAAAAATTTAGTTCGTTCTTGTGTTAGTGAGATACTCTTCTCAGCATTGGCTTTCAATGCCATGCTCATAGAATTTTGAATAACGGGTACAACTCTTGAAGCCTCTTGCGAGACAGGGTGTCTGTCACAATGGCTCTTATCGTTATACGCCTCCGGGGTATGGAAAAAAATGGTTCTTACATCCAATATTCCCCATTACCTCGATACCGGATCGCCTTTTTCTTAGGTTTAAAGTCTGCATTGAAATCGCCCGAAATGGCAAAGAACAAGACGTTCATTTCGTCGTCGCTAACCATAATAGAAAGAGAATGACCTAAAGGTGTTTTTTTGATAATGCTAATTATATACGTCCTTGTATTCTGATGTGTCTTAAATTTAAAGTCGCGCAACATTGTTGATAACTTTGCCTTATTAAGTAGTAAGCTTTCTCAAAACAAAAGCGCAATCAAAACCATTTGATATTTTATTTTTTTTTTAAGAATTCTTATCTTCAGACCTTTCCGTTTCTTATCTCCTATGAATAACACATTTCTTTTTTCAAAATTCTCTGCACTATTCCGTAAACAAGCATCATTGACCTTCTATATTTAAAAAAAAAAAAAAAAAAAAAAATAAGTAAATAAAAGAATCCAGAAAGCCAGACAATTTCGATATGAATAAAATGAAGAAATTGACTTCCATTGTGCCAAACTTCAGACGATTTGACATTTAATTAGCTTTTTCGCCTCAGCAGGAGTCAAGATTGAGAGCTTAATTTCTTGTCTGCACCATTGTCAATGGCGCTATGAATTTAATTGCCATTATTCAGCATCAGTCAACGTCGAGTTGAGACAAAACAAATGAGTAATTGCGAGTGTGAATTTAAACTGACAGAAACTATTGCAAGCGTTTTCCTTACGCTGCAGTCAAGGACGGTGATTTTTCCGCTGGTAATCCATCAGACAATCACCTGGCACGAGTTGGCACAAAGCCAAGTTAAGATTTATAAAATAAGCCGAAATCATTTTTCCTGCCATGATAAATTATTGTTGGGGCTTGTTAGTCGAGAACGCTTTATGATACTGGAAAAGAATTGTTTTTACGAAGTTTTAATTAATGGCAACATACATGTTTGTTCTTAAGGCAAGGAACTAAAAATGATTGGCTTTGATTTAATTTAGTTAGTCTTCATAGTGGATGAAAAATCTTTATGAGTGTGTTGTTTGTTCGGTGATATCTTTGTCCATTTGTGCTGGTAAATGTATGAAGCTACCCTGCAGTAATGAAGAGGTCAATTTGCCCAACAGGAGTACTCTGAGGTTACTCGAAATATGACTACTCAAAATGTACTGTATTTTATGTATCTACGGAGATGTACGGGGGGTGAGTTTCAGGATTTCCTAACGCTTTGTGCTTTGATTGCGAAGTAAAAAAAAAAATTGTTATTGTCTGCTTTAACTTCGCATTCGGATCGTCGCCCCACCGAAAGGTAGTTAACTGGACGGTTAAGACTATCGCTCAGCGACCTAATGGGTCGGGGTTCGATCACTGGCTCGGGTGAGACTAATTTTTTTTTTAATTGTCAAGTTTTTTTTTTAGTTTGCATGTATTTTAATTTATTTAATTAAATAGTTAATTTTGAAATAAAATATTTTTCGCTAAATTTTTAAGTATTTTTTGTTCATATTTTGTCTCTTTTTTTTTAATATGTATTTATTTTTCAATTAGGAAATTTTTTTAGTAAAAATTCTATTCGTGCGTTCCACAAAATCTTCAGCAACCAAAAACTCAAATTAGCGTTTTGATCATTACATTAAATTTGCTTCTTTAGCGTAATGGTTAGGACACGGACTTACCAACCCCCAGAGGTCGAGGCTCGGCCGAGGCCAGAAAATTAAAAAATAAGTGAAAAAGAAAATAATTAAAAAAATAAAAAAGAAAAATACAAAACAAAGAGAAAAAAATTATATTTTTTTTCATAAAATGTGCAAAAATAAAAATTGACCAAAAGTCTACCCAACTGTATAATATACAGTGTATATACTCCAGGTCTAGTTCATATGAGCAAAAACTGTAACTAGTTATTTTCAAATGACAGCTCAACGTTAAAAAAGACAGTTCAAAGCATTGGTTGGCAAATTAAGAGGGTGTAGTCCTGTTGTTTTTGTGACTAGTCAGGGAGTAGTTGGACAGTAGTTGGATTTACTGCAGGGATATTTTAAAATTCGGTAGATATATTAAAGCAAAGTAAGCAGTGAAAATTTCATTTCAATTTATAAAAAAAAAAAAAAAATACGGTGCATACTTTAAGGCTTAAATATGTAATTTTCGTTATTTTCAATCCCTTTGTTCCCTTACTTAGAAAATAATAACATTGCCATTTTTGCATGGATTTTGAAGAATAATATCTCATTCTGTTTGGTAAGAGACCAACTATGAATAAGAAATGCAAAAAGAGGAAGCTTGCGGTCTGCTTGCGGTCGACTTTTTAGTAATTCTTCAGGAATTTTATCCAAACGTACCTATTTGTCCTTTCAAAGTTTAAGGCACCTGCACACGAGCGGTTGTTCGCGAAGCGTTGCGGTGCGGTGCGGCGCATTTCAAAGTACACAGAAATGAATGGAAGCCTTCATACGAGCGTGCGATACCACGCGGTGCCGCACCGCAGACTTGACGCTGGTGTGCATGTACCCTAAAGGTCTGCGGAGTCTGATTTTCTTGACCGATTTTTAAATATTTTTTTTTTTGGTGTTTACAAGGTCAAAGTCCATAGCAAAAGTGCTTTCAGATGTTATTGACGACAAAATGTCCACCTTAGAGCATTCAAAGACAGTTCAATGATCGAAGAGATTGTTAAATGTAGTGATTAGAATTGTTTCTCGGCATGACAGTAGAATATCCTTTAGCTGGTTTTTATTTTAGAGAAAGTCATTCTCATTGTTTAAGGCGACAATCTTTTCCCCTAACTTCAATGTACGATTTCAGGGAAAACTTTTTATTTTATTTAATTCAAAAAAAAAAAAAAAAAAAATTAATAAATAAAAGCTTTGCTAATTAATTATTTTGTGAAGCTTGTAAAAGCACAAAAACCCCAAACGACCACCTAGAGCGTTGATGTGACAAACGCTGCATCATTCTTTTGTAAAGTTTTATTGTGCTCGTTTTTCTCAGACAAGGATGACCCATTAACCGAGGAGAGATGCATATAAAGACAAGCGTTGACCCAAAAAAAAAAAAATGGTTTCGAAATAAATTACCCAAATGGACGAATGAAAAGGGGGAAGTGCAATCAATGACAGGAAAAAGAAAACAGGACAATGTTGTAGGAAATAAAAGGGACAAATCGAATGAAGGTAGAACTATTTCTTCTTATCAAAACAGAGAAGAATCGACAATAAAGTTGTCGGAGGCAAAAGCCATACAAAAGGACACCATTAAGGGAAACATGAAATCAATCGTCAAGCTTTATATCCAAAAAAAATGGCTAATGTTTTCTTTCGCTATAAATCCCAAAAGTAGGGTGCATGAAAAGAACAATAAAAATAGTTACCAGAAAAAATAAAATTCCATTGTGAAAGTTTGCTCCAAATTTTCTAAGCAACTATTTTTCATGCCATGCCATAGTCCAAAAGCGTTATTGCGTCTCCTCGCTTTTCACCTTTTTCGGTTGTTTTTTTTTTCTTTATTTTTTGGGTTGTGCTTTCTTAGGTAGCAAATGACCAGGACTTTTTTTCATTCCGCAGGGAAATCCTTTATTTTATGCTTTTTGGTAGACATTTCAACTGTGCACAGATTGTCAAGCGCGCTGTGGCTTTTTGTTTTTGTTTTTGTTTTTGTTTTTCGTGTCATTTTATGCCCAACAAAGGAAATTCTCTGGCTCGAAAATGAATATTTTCATGCAACGAAACATATTACATTGCAGAGAGCCTGGGGGAAATCTTCATTATGATGATATATTGTGAATATTTATGCTCTCATTTTTGGAAAGTTCGCATAGAAGCTTGCCCTTAAATTATGATCATTTTTTTTTTGAAAACTCTGAAAAGAAGAATCAAATTTGTCTTTATAAATAAATAAATGTGATGAATGTGTGAAATACTTTGTGGTTTTTGGGGTTTAAAAAAGGAGAAGGAAATAATGCAGAGTGTTGGATTTTAATAAAACGCAGTCAAGCCTTTCATACATTGATCACATCGAAAGTTTCTTCAAACAACAAATTTATAATTTGTATATATAATAATTACACTGTTCAAGTTGTAAAATGGAGCTAACGTGAAAACCATATGGTTGTGTTTGGATGAGCCCCCTGACTAGTACTGCATCGATGAAAATGCCAAATTGGCTCATTGGGAAAAATTTATGACGTTTTGTTTGAATCGGTAAATTTGTCAATTTTCAGCCCATTTAAGTCGCTTTTTTTGTACTCAAAATTTCTTGTGTTATCTTTAATCGGCTCGCAATTACTATTTTCTCCATTACAACACACATTGGAACTGAGAAAATTAACATTTTTAGCCTATTTTCATGATTTTCGCCCATTTTTCATCGGTTTTCCTCATTTTTTGCTGTTTTAGGCGCTTTTTTTTTTAGTTCTTACGCAAATTTATCGACATAATTCTTAGGTTTTCATTTGAGCAATATTTTTTTTCGACTTCATTTGTTTTTTTTCGCATTTATTTATAGCTTGTGTTGTAAGTATGCCCCTAAAGATTTATTTAAATTCGAAATAGTTTGAGAAGTGATAGTACTTCTTTTAGCAAGTCTGCGCTAAAACGAGTATTTTTGAAAAAACGTTGCTTCAAAACTTTAAACCGTTTATCATCGAAACCAACGTTTTTCGAATGGCATGATATCTCCAGTTCAACTGAACACGATTTTCATGAAAACAAAGTGAATCGACGCAGAATTGTCACCATTTCGGTGAATCATCGAACCATCAATAAGAAAAATTTATTACTATTTTTTTTTTTTACACAAATCTACAAAAAAAAAAGCCGAAAATTGAAAATTTTTTTTTGAATGCCCCTTTTGTCAAAAAAAAATCACAAAATTAATTGAGGTTCACCGAGAATTACATCTATACTGATTATAACCCGTTTTTTCCATTTCGGACGTCAAGAATCTTTGTGGCCGCCGTGACGACACCTTTATTTTTCACCAATTTGAAGTCTCATTACTTTTTGAACAGCCCAGTATCAGCAAAAATTTTTTTTATTTACTTTGAACCTTTTGTAATACAATAAATAAAAAAAGTTTTCAATTATTCTAATTACAGTTTTCAAATAAGAATTTCTTTTAAAAGGTTTGTCCAAAAAACGTTTTCAATAAGAAACTTAACGTTTTTCCATTTTCAAATATATCGACCCTTTTCGACGAATTCATCGTATTTACATTTTTTACGAAATTGAATTTTTGATGCAAATTTGTATGTAAACCATCCAACTACCTCTGTGCAAAATATTGTAACCCTTCTAGCAATTAACGTTATTATGGAGATAATTGTGTATATATTTGCTTTTACACATGTACAGCATATCCAAAAATTGTTTAGAAAAAACCTACTTAAAATTGACGTATTTATGACTTATACGAATAATTATCGCAAATTAATGAGTCGATATTGTTGTAATTTTTTACCATTTCAAGCAAACACACATTCTATAATATAAAAAAAACATCTAATAAAATAGCTCTGATCCTACTTACCCGAAGATATGAGCAACGTTATTCGTATATCATTGTATAGCAATCAAATCGCATGATGAACTTTGTGTGCCTGCATGTTCCATTGTATTTTTTTACCGAAAAAATTTTGATTCAACTCGAAACTATTTGTATAAAGTCGAATTAAAAAAAAGGAAAACATTATAGTAAAAAGGTTAAAAATCTAATGGATATTTCTTTTAAAATCGTTGTCCCATCAAAATGAAAATGAAAGTAGTCGTCCAATTTATTGATTCGTATTAGTCCAATCATGTGATTGAAAGAAGCCTCTTAAACTCCAATAAGCACAATAGTTTTTGTGCACTGTTGAATTTCTATTGCTTTTATGAAAAGTTTTTTTTTTATTTGTTGATAGAGCTCATTTCGTAAAAAGTACGAGTCTGACCAAAAAAAACAAGAAAACCCATTATAGTAAATAATTGAAACTTTCTGAAATGGTATTCATTACTTCAATTAATAATTTATGCGCGAATTTGTGCATTTCTTTTTCACATTTTATGACGCTAAAATATAACGTAATTTTTCCTAACTCCAAGTTTAATTGGACTTCAGTATTAGTCCGAAATACTATTAACTGTTATTGAAAATAGCTTCGTTTAAGACCAATTAAGGCTACTAAAAGTTTTTGGCAACTTCATGAATTTCATTGTTTTCTTTAATAATTGTAAAAAAATTTGATTCCTAGGTTTTTATCATGTCATAGAAATTAATTATTCTTAAATTTTTTGACATTTTCCAGTAAACAAGTATCTGAATAAGTACTTAATTCGTTTGAAATTTCTACACCATTTGAAGTTGACATGCAAAGTTGTTACTTCGAAATTTCTTGAAAATTTTCACTTCAGACTTCAAATTAAATAATTGCTCACTACGCTCGACGAATCATTGTTGGACGATTTCAGTATAAATAATATAGCAATTAATCTAACTAAAGGAATTCCCAACATTATATGAAGAAAGGAAGAATTTTAATCACCATAGAGCTTCATAGCATTCTGTGCTGTGCACCGAAAATAAATATATTCAACCTTAGTTGGAAAATCTTTCTTCGTTTTAGCTAAATTAATATATTTAGATCAATTGTTGTAGATATGACTTCATTCGAATTTCCATGAAATCTTAAAATTGGTTAACGAAAAATTTGATTCCTCGAAGCGTTTTGTCATCCAAAGTGTCAAGGAAATTAATATTCTTAAATATTTGTGTGCACATATTTAAGTAGAAATAAGTATGGAAAATGTCTAAAATCGCTGAAATTTCTTAATCAACCCATCTGTGAAATTCATGCCGCAAAGTGTTAATTGAAATCCATTAAATTTGTGGAGTCCAGATTTCATTAAAACGATTCTGGGTATAAATACGCTCGAACGAATCCATCTGATTGGAGAAAGAATGCCAGTCATAAAATAATAAATATCGCCAATAATTAATCTTAAATAAAATGGAAATTAATTATTGATATGACATGAAAGGAAGGAATTTTAATGCAAGCCATAAGAGCACAATTTCAAAAGACACTGTGCTGCAAAATCAAAAAAAAAAAAAAAAATCTGATTGTAAGCGGTTGTTGCTCAAAGTCGTATTAATCTTTAACGCTTAAAATTACATCATATTTAGGTGTGCCAATTGAAGCTTCGTAGATATTGAGGATTCTTTCGACACTTTTCCTCAATGAGCTAAATTCTGTTAAGTTTCCTGAAAACTCTCTTATGGAGCGAACTACTTATATCTGGAACTGTATCTAGATCCGATAAATTATTTATATATTCTGGGTTAAAAGTTTGATCTATACCACCTATAAAGTCTTTATTATTATTGTTAATTAATTGCTGGTCTTCGTTTCTTAAGATGTTAGTTCTCAAATCAGTCAAGGCTTCCAACGTTTTTTCCATCATTACCATTACCTAAAATATCTTTCAAGGATATCTCAAGGACACTTCGCAACAGGAACCTTAAAAATGCTTTCTACAGTAATTTAATATAATACCTATCGAAAAGTAAACAAAGCTTTAAAATCCCTATCTGGGGCCGCAGTCGGAAATATCCTTTTTATTTGGAATAGATTTTCAGTGGAGTTAGGGAAAATTTGAACTTTTTTTTTAGATTTTTCTATAGGATTAAACAAGTTTTTATTCTTGTTTGTTGTTTGTTACACAAATTCACCTGATATGACAATACGGAAAAATCTTATTGGTGCATATCAATCACAATCACCCGAGAAGTATGCAACATATTTTCATATGTTATTTTTAAGGATGTTGCATGCCGCTTTGGGTATTGAAGGGTCTAGCGGGTTGCGGCATCATGAAAGGAATTTTTAAATTTTGTTGATTTTTCGATAGGCGCCATCTAAAAACACTGCGGAGACCACTTTTTAGATTTTTATTTTGAACGGTCCTTGAAATATCCTTGAAAATCCTTTTTTATAAGCCTTTTTTCAAAATTGTATTTCTCAACAACCAATTAAGATAGAGAGATGATCTAAGCAGATTATGTTAGATAATAAAACAAGGAAGCTAAAAAATTTTTTTTTTAATTTTTACACTGAGAAAAAATTTTTCACAAAACTAAAAAGAAAATTTTGAATATTTTTTTCAGTGTATTCTCAGTTTGCGCCACTCTATAATTTTTTTTAGAAACACCCCTTAGTATTTACTTTCATTTAAAAGAAAAAAATTTTTCAATCAGATGGCGCAGCAGTGTGATATTCAAAAAATCGCAAGTGCACCTATATGCTCCCAGTACTAATATCCAGTACAAATGTGTGCAATATGGTACAAAAACACATCACTCATACGCCAAGTCTATTTCACTATGCTTATAACATAGTGCTATACCCTTTCGAACGAAAATATGGTGATTCCGATTTTTATTTTATTTATTTATTTATTGAATATGAAAACACATTTTTCCCCCACTATCATCATTAATGCCTTGTTGAGTGAACTCTTCTACTTATTTATTACACACAGCGCCTTTTATCCAAAATGAGGTCATGTTCCACTGTTATCGATGTCACTTCGTCGTACATTTCTTCCTCCCATAGGCATTCGTTTGACTTAGGCCTACGGCTGCTTAGTCGGTTTCCAGGCAATCTTCGTCTGTTTGGCCGTCCCTTTGGCTATTTTCCTATAAAAAAAAAGATATATCCAAGAAAATAATTTTAAGGTAATTTTTCTCAAGGAAAAACTTGAAAGAAACTCCTTGCTGCCCACTGTTGCTTCTCATTTACAGAAACGTGCATTATTGCGATATACAAAGCGGTTGGTCGTCACGAAATAAAAAAAAAAAAACGGAATTTTAAAAATGATTTAAGTCAACATATTTTACACGGAGGACGTTTGCACGCTCCGAGGAACATTATTTATAAAAAATTTCAAGAAAGAAACGTTTGTTTGTTTGTAATTCCTTTGAAGTACTCTTCAAGTACGTGAGAATTGTGGTAAAAACGATTTCAAATTAAACTCCAATTCTCTTTGGTTCCACCATTCGGTTAGATGAGTTCTAATAAAAGTGATAAATGGATGTTCTTTTAAAGTAAAGCTGAAATTGTAGCCTTGTTTTACGAAGCATCCCCTTCAAACTGTTATTTTTTTTTTTTTTATTGAGTAAAGCCGAGGAGCAGAAAAATTCAACAGCCACTGTCACTGGAACACGCAATTCTGTAACTTATCATAAGTATTTCGTTTTTCCAGATTTTTGCCCTGCCAAACGTGCGTGAAATTCCGCAGAGATTAACGTTCACTTGTGGTTAAAAGGGAAAAACTGAAGGCTTATGGCAGAAAAGCATTCATATACATTTCAGTTTTAAAGATTATGGTCGTTGTATTTATTGCTTTGTCAGTAAAAAGCTTTTAATGTTTAACGATGCAAGGACATTTACGTTAAGAATGGTGTTTTCGAAAATGACCATGTGGAATGGAAGAGCTTCAAAGTGAGATCAAGGACACTGCAAGAAATGCTAAATATTTTTTCTTTTATTTATTTTAAATCTGACAAAATTTTCTCCATTATCCATTATTACTTATCGAGTCGATTTATACGGCCACTCCTCTTTATTACCAGGAAAGGCGTGACAAATCATACTTAAGCAGAATGTTATCCAAATGAGACAACAGTTCACATAATAGGAATACATATTTTATTAGTTGAACCTTTAGAAGATTTATTTTATTAGCAATGGACAGCTGAGAAGGAGGAGCTATTGAATCTTTTTGCCTCGGACGGATTTAGGGTCCCATGTTTAATTTCCAAATACTTTTCCCAAAATTCCTTTGCGGTGTATATTCAGCTGGCAACATTTATGCCACCAAAAGCAGACTCCTTTTGTGAGTCACAACAATCAGAAACATGAAAGGTATTGGTGACAATTTTAAAGTATTCTGAATGTCTTTCGAATACCTACAACAAAAAATAAGACAAAATTACTTTCTAGTTTTACCTCCATCAATTGATATAAGGAACCCTTGTCAATTACACTTCAGATTCAAAATCCAATTAATGATTTATGAATCTAATTGAATTCTTTATCAGTAAAGATTCCATTACGATTTCCATTGGCCACTGAACTTCCTCTTTAACTTCAATAAATTTGAGTGAAAAGTTTAACAAATTTTATTAATTAGTTCCAAGAAATTTTCCCTTCGTTCTCGTTTGAACTTTTCTGTTTCCTTTTTTTTTCCTTGTTTCATTGTGTTCGAATTCGCACTACAAATATTAAGTTGAATTATGAGGGAAATTGTGTTTGCCACATTGAAACTTTTGTCATGATTTAATTGCTGCTTTCAACGTTGAGTACGGGAAAAACTTTTTTTCGATCATTTTGAACAAAAGAAGCCAAGTTATAATGACCGTATGGCACGATTCAAGCATATTCTTTGCTATTTCTCCGAAATAATTTTCACATCCTTTTGTTCTTGATCGAAATTGTTTAAAAAAAAAAACAAAAGAAGAGCCGCCAACGAGAAATTCTCATTCAGGGAAAAAGTGAAAAATTGTTTCAGCTTTTGCTGGTATTAAGTTTTTCTTTTTAATTTCAATTTTTTATCGTTTTTATTTTTTTTTTTTTAGTTGTTATTATTTTATTTTTACTGAAGAATTTACAAAAGTACCTAACGTGCTGATTATTCGAGCCATTTATTCAAAAAAATTTGCAAGTCAGGAAACTTTGAAAGTATGCTCTTTAAACTTTTAGATAAAGTTGCTTCATTAGCTTTTAAGAACTTGGCGTTGAGTAGCAATTAAACACAAGTAAGGGTCAAAAGGAGTCGCATCTTTTGGTTCCGTTTGTTAGGAAAACCTCTTAGCTTCTCTCCTTTGCTCTTTACATTTTTATTTTTTCCAACATTTTCTTGCCCATTTATCTTCAAAAGTTAAAATTTTTTTTCTTGAAAAACATTTTTTTTTTTTTACTTCTCAACCGCGAAACCAGAGAGCCTGCACATTTCTGGCTACTCTCGGACCTCGGTAACTTGACTTTCATGTTTTAAGCTCTTATCTTTCCCATTTTAAATAATAAATACCACCGTTCGTGGTCGGAAAACACTTCGCTTCAGTGAGGATGTAACACCACAACGCACACCACTTGGAAATCCTTTAAAGTGACTGTGGAGGCTTTTGCATACCTTCACTTTACAAGTAACATGGACGAAAGTTTTTTTTTTTTTTTTTTTTTTTGCACAGCTCAAATTAGGCTAATGACCACAGTGGCTTCTACGAGTGAATTATTTCGTTGAAAGCCGCAAAAAGTGAAAATATGGCCTCAAAAAGCAAAGAACCATCATTATGTTTGCTAAGCATATTTTGAGGCGTTTATCAACCGACGAAGAGTAATAAAGAAGAGGAATACCGTAAGATGAATAATGTGTTGAAAGCCATCAGGATTTTTTAGGGAAAGAACCGGTTAACATGAAAGAATCACTTTAAAGCATGTTATTGATGTGACGGTATTTGTTTTCGCAGTCATCCTTTTGCGGGGACTCTACTTACTTACTTGCATACTGCTGTCCTTCTCTTCAAGTAGAGTTATAGGACCTTATGGACTGTACTTGTAAACTATTATCAAAATTTTTATGAAAATTTCTATTGTTGAAGCAAGCGGTTTATTAACAGGGAGCTACAAGCGGTTCCGCTGATTGTTCTGTCCGAAGTAAACTAAGATAAACTCTTTGGGGGAACTCAATTTTTACGAAATTCGAAGTAATTTAATAGAAAACTCCCCCGCCTTCTTAATACTTCTCCACGGGCCTAATTACACTAGTTTACAAATAATAATTTTTCGCGTGTTCAGGAGATCTCAATGCACTTTTCCTATATACTTTGGCCTTCTAAACACGAAAATAATATTTAAAAATTTTTTTCATGGAAGCGTTTATTTTATATTAATTTTTAAAAAAAGAAATGTTTTTTTTTTCGGAGATATTATAGATTTTTTGAGCAGAACTCGGCCATGCATCGACCAATTCAAATGAAGTATCACTCAAATTAAAGAAAACTAACGCCTCTAAGACTCTTTCCTACATAGTTTTAAGATTGGTAAGGGAACTAAGATTCTGTAGACCTATAAACCTAAAAAAAAAATATTTTTGTAGCAAAAATACATGTTTCTTTTTCATTTATCGGCATCTAAAAAATAGATTCCAAAAAGACAATTTTTTTTTTACATTTTTGATTTAAAGGTGGGTCCTTACCCAACAAAACAGTATATTAGTTTTTAAAATCCATGGATAAATGGCGAAGTTAAAACTTTATAAGTGAGGGGATAAAGCCAATATAAGCAATGAGAATGACAAATTTAGCCTTAGAGTATGCAATGTATTTTTGCGATACGGTTTAAATTTTTTATTTTCGTTGTTTATATTGGCTTTATCACCTCACTTATAAAGTTATAACTTCGCCATTTATTCATATATTTTGAAAAGTAATATACTGTTTTGTTGGGTAAGGACCCACCTTTAAATCAAAAATGTAAAAAAAAAATTGTCTTTTTGGAATCTATTTTTTAGATGCCGATAAATGAAAAAGAAAAGTATTTTTGCTACAATAATATTTTTCGTGTTTAGGTTTAATGCACAAAGTCTATGCTAAATAGTAAAACTATGTGAAAGAGTCTCCTAGAACTAAGATTCTTATTGGCTGTAAACTAGTGTTGAATTGGTCATCATGCACACTGCTGAAAAAAATATAGCCTCAGTGGATCAAACTCGAGCTTCCTTGTACTTTTTTTTTGATATGGGTGCTCATTTTATGTGTGTTAAACGTTGTTTCTCCGTTACCTGAATCTGAAAGTCATGGGAAATATCTTGAGAATCTCCTGAAATAATGAAGCTGTTAAACGTTTTTAAGGATATTTATTACCAGTCACCTCTGAACAAATCACTAGCAATCAGTGATCAAACCGAGCTTCCTTGTACTAATTTAATGGGTGCTCATTTTTGTGTGTAAACCACCAACGAGTATGAGTTTCAACCCCAGTCTCAATGCTGCAAAATTAATATCTTCGTCGAATTCGAAATAAGAACTCTTTGAGAGCAGCGTTTTTTAAGGATACCTTTAAATGTGTTCTCTGAAAAATCACTCAATCAGAAGAAAACCTTACGAAAACGTGACAATTATTCAATCAGATTATTGATACAACCAAAAGTATGAGTTTCAACCCCAGTCTCAATGCTGCAAAATATTTTATCTTCGTCGCAGGAAAAAGCATGATGAGAGCAGCTTTTTTTAATACCTTAAATGTGTTCCTTATCTATCAGAAGAAAACCTTCGAAAACGTGAGATTATTCAATCAGATTATTGATACAAAAAAAAAAAGAAACATCTTCCCTAAAGAAATGTAAACATCTCATAACAAATCACCAAAACAAAGTAAACAGCAAAACAAACAATCTGGGCTGAGCCAAAACAAAATATCATTAGCAAACACGATATGTTGACAGCCTTTCAATGGCAAAACAAAATTGAGTGTTCTAATTCAATAAGTGATACCCGTCAACGTTCGGTGATATACTTATAAGATTTTAAAAATTGCAAATATAAAAAAAAAATCAATTTTTTAAACCAATTCGATTTCATTGATTTCCCTTAGGAAAGAAGGCGAAAATTAATAAGAATATATATCCTTGAACTTTTTCTAAATTAAATCCTTAACGCGAGGACGCGAATCATAAGGTTCAAGCGCACATACATATGTTTATAAAATCGAATAAACGAAAAAAAAGACTGAAATGTTTTTACAGAAGTTACTCAAAAACACGATGAAGGTTGACAAGCGGAGATTCTTCAACATCTGCCACGTGGGATTTATGTATGACAGAAGGATTTCTTGGTGTTCTCGCAAAAACGGCACCCATACAAAAGACACAACATTGTGTGTGTGAGCATACGGTTTTAATATGCCGGGTTCTTTTAGACAAACATCTGAGTGAAGTCTTTGCACAATCCACAAATTGTTTAAACTTCAATAATTTGAAAAATTTTGAGGTCATGAGTTTGCGAAGGAATATTAAAAATTATTCAAAATGCCTCTTCGGTTATGAGTTTTCAATCGAATGAAATGTTGAGGGAAATTTCTAAGCTCGTTTATATTAAAATGTCATTATTGGGAGATTTCAGTTATAACACGGAATCTAAATTTTTTTTTTTTTCAATTTTTACACTGAGAAAATTTTTTCACAAAACTCAAAAAAAAATTTTAATTTTTTTTCGTATATTCACAGTTTGACACAAGTCTAAAATATTTTTAAAAAATACCTCAAAGTATTTGCTTTCATTAAAAAAAAAAATCATTCTAATTGGATGGAACAGTGAGATTATCAAAAAACTGCTAGTGCATATGGATGCTCTCAGTATTGGCATGCTGCGGTAAACTTGCAGAAACGTGTTATATCAAAATAAATGAAGTAGTCGTTTTGATTGCGTATACATGATATACGTATAACGTTGCTCATACGTCATGCACGTTTACCGCAGCATGTCAATACTGAGAGCTAGCATTTTTTTGAATATCTCACTGTTGTTCCATCGAATTAGAATGAAACTTTTTTTTAAATGACAGCAAATACTTTGAGGTATTTTTTAAAAAAATTTTAGACTTGCGTCAAACTGGGAATACACTGAAAAAAAAAACTTAAAATTTTATTTTTAGTTTTGGGAAAAAATTTTCTCAGTGTAAAAAATGAACAAAATTTTTTTTTAGATTTCGTGTTATATTAGCAATTGGCCAACCTTTGTTTCATCTTCCTATCTTAATAAGTTTTTGAGATATAAAATTAAAAAAAAAAAGGTTTAATAAAAAAGGATTTTCAAGGATATCTCAAGGACTTTTTGAAATAGAACACTAAAAAGTCGTCCCTACAGTGTTTTAAGATGCCACCTATCGAAAAATCAATAAAACTTCAAAATCCCTTTCAGGGTGCCGCAGTCCGCCGGACCCTCTGCCATATCTAGGGAAACAGGAAATATTTTGATTCAGCACCTGAAAGTATGCACTCGATCATTTAAAAACCAATATATGTGTTAGCCTTAACGAACGGAGCTTTATTAAGGCTTTACTCTGCAAATTTCCCATAAGCCTTGATCAAACTTGTGTTCAAATGGCAAAACCTACAAGATTGAGTGAAATTTTCACTTTCGGAAATATGTTAAGGGGACCTTCTGGTCTAGAGCACGAAAATTTAGGGTATTTTCATGATTTTTTTTTGGTATTAAGCCAAATAAAAAACGATTTTCTAAATATGCAGGCTTATTATATTCTTTATTGACAAAAAATAAAAAATGTTGTTGTAATTTTTTTTTTTTTTTTGTATTTTAAAAATGGCGTTGAAGTGGACCCTCTTTGAAAAAGTACCTCCGTGGTGTGAAAGATTTTGGCAGTTCTGGTAATCGGAAAAAAAAAAACAAAAATATGTTATTAATCAGAATGAATGCGGCTATGGCAGGAACTAGAATAAAAAAAATTTTTTTTAAATTGACAAAATGGCGCAATTTTTTATTTCAACCATCAAAAACTCCCCTTTTTTTTGACCATTTTTTTGATGAAAAAATATGAAGTTCTTGAAATAAAAATTCGATTCTAGTTCGGGCCATAGCCATTGATGTTATGAATAATATATAAAAATTCCAGACAAATCGGTTCGATGGTTTTTTTGTTTTCATTCACACCAGGTCAAAAAAAGTGGTTTTGAGATAAACGCGTTCAAAGTTGCTTTGATCAAGCGCGCTGCGTGCTGTCTCTACCTACTAAAAAGGGTGTAGCAAAGAAAATATTGTCAATATCTTCACGAAACTTTGCCAGCATATTCTTAAAAGTCTATTCTTCCGAAATATATAAAAAAAAAAAATCAATTTTCAAAAAATTCTAGACCAGAAGGTCCCCTTAATTATTTTTCTGCATACTTATGGAAGCTCAATTTAAGTATTTTCTTTTTTTCTAGTAATATACTGACATACATACATATAAACATTGGCATATACATAGAACTTCAATTTTTCTCTGCATTGATAAATTTAAGCTCTGAAAGAAAACATATTCAATGATATTTAAAAAGAAATCGTACGAGAAATATATTAAATTCTCCAAAAAGGACTTTAGTTATAATTAAAGTACATTCTTATTTAATTTGTCATAATCCCATTGGCACATACATTATTCGAAATGCCTTAAGTCCAATTGTAAGAATTCCTAAAAAAAAAAAAAAGCTCAAGACGATAATTTCTAATTCAAGCGACTAGAATAACAAACCAATTAAGAAACTTTTATAGCGAAATGAATCAAGTTGAAGAAGTAAAGAGGAAAAATAAGATAAAGGAGCGAAAGAGAAAGCAAACAGCCGCAAAGGTACCTACATTAAAAGCAGAAACATTTAAGCACAGCTGTGTTAATTATTACCACAAATCGTAAAGAGCTTTTCTTTCCCATTTAATGTGGTGCAACCATTCAGAGGGAGGTACATTGCCATAGTTCAAAGCACTTAAATCCCCCCTTTGCCTTATATTACATCTTACAGCATGAGGAAATACTATAGATATACTTTCAGTGTTTGCCATTGTCTCAAATAGGACACAGAAAATTGTAAGTGTGTGTGTGTGTGTGTGGCCATTGCCTGACGCCGTTAAACACACATCCATTTGTACATCTTCTTCCACATAATGTAATGTAAGACGTTTTGTGTCTTAACTTTCGTTGGACTTGATTGCACGATGAGACTTGATTGAGACACACAAGACTAGAGGATACTATACCAACTGAAACTAATTGAAAGAAAGTCCTTCGAGGTAAAACCTGCACTTCTTTAATACGATCTACACAAATACACTCAAATCGTGCTTGTACGCCCTAAGCTATGCTATTATTTACAGTTTAATATAAATTTATTTTATTAAGGAAAAATTAAAAACTAAATATTACCACATTAACACGTGCTCGATTAGCCGCACACACACACACACACACCCGCACACACAGCCATATACATATATGTATATAAATGGTGTTTGGTTTGGTCACCCACTGCTCGGTTATTTTTTTCCTCGGGGAAAAGTTTTTGGCCGAAATCCAAAACATGCGAAATCCACGTCGAAAATCTGTTTTTGAGATTTTTCATAGAGAAATTGCCGCCTGCTGATGTTAGAACAGCTTTTACAGCGAAAATTTCCAATTAAAATGTGGCGAAAAGTTTTCCCTTTCTCTGTTTTTAGTGTTGTTGTTGGCATTTAAAGAGGATTTACAGCGCGCGCGTGTGCTTCTAGTTTCGGTAGTAAGTAGTAGCTGGCAACATGTCCTGTAGCTGCAACTGGAATTTTTCAGCGAAGTACCAATAACGCTTGGAAAAATAAACTTCCTTCCATGGCTATTTAGCTGTTGTACGTTCATTTTATTGCTTGGATGGTTCCCAAAAATTGGGAGCAATATTTTTCAAAAATATTGTACGAACTCCATGTCGCAGACAATGTGCGTGCTGCCCATTTTCTTATGTGCTTTTCTGCTTCCTTTAAACATAAACATCTTCCATTGCTCCTTAGGAAATTTTTTTTTTTTGCTTAATTTTATTGCTTTTTTCTTGCTCTTTTCGTCTGGCAATAATTCTGTATGACTTTTTCTTTCATTGGACATGAAAATGACAGATACACAAAGGGTATATACTTTTCTGACATTTGCCTTTACGTCCGAGTTCTTTGATATTCCTAATGTGATGCGAAGTGCTCCCGGAGCCGACATGTCTTTTGCTCCGTCACTTTCAATCAAAATAATTTGAGTGGTTTTTTGTTTTTGCTTACCTTTTTTTTTACTCTAAGGATTTGCTCAGGTTCTTGGAACGTTAAAGATATTCGCATGATGAACATAAAATTTTTTTAGGTTGTCAGACTCATTCTGGGGTCCTTAGATTGAATGCTCTGTATATGGGCAATGCCATTTCAACCATCACGACTGTTATACCCACTTTAAGGTCTTAGCTCTTAATAAGGGCAACAGAAAACATTCAAATCAAGCACCGAAAAGCATGCGTTTAAATAATACATATAATATACAATATGTATAAATTAATATTTAATCACATCTTGAGGAAGGGGCTAGAAAAATGTGGGGATATCTTTAAAGCCTTTATTATGCTTTGTTCTTAAGGGCTTAAAATTAAATAAATTTGATTTTAATTATTCAAATGCATACCTTTTGCTGCCAAATGAAAATATATTAAACAAGTTAGGGTGTTATAGTCAGGCAAGCCTGACAATAAAATACCCGACACAGACACACATGTTTAAAAAATTATTGAAAATCGCCCAAAAAACAGGACAACTAAGTAAGAATATTCAAGAGGTTTTATAGGCCATTAGGGGCCCCATATACCGACTTTTGTTAAATTACCGCCCTTTGCCACGCCCACTTTTCCTTTTTTTTTTGAAATTCTAATCGGGGGCTTAAATATACGGTCAAATTCTAAGTTTCATTGAATAATTTTGAAAAAGACCGATTTTGAGGCACTTTTGAGATTTTTGTGACAGACCCTCCCAAGTAGCAAAATAGGTCGAAAATTGGTAAATTCTTACCTATATTAGGTCAGAATATTTACTTGACCTAACCTAAATAGGTCGAAATTACGTCGATTCGACGTCGAGTCGATGTAAGTGGGGAATAGATTGGAAGTCGATTGGCGGTAATAATAGGTCATAATAGGGCATTTCGACTTCAAAGTCAGGGCGAAAAGAAGTCCGTTTACCTAATATTAGTCGAAAAGAAGTCGCAATGACCAATTTTCGACCTAATTGGACTTATAAGTAAAACGAAAGAGAACGTAAAAGGAAACGAAAAAAGTGAGAGAGAGAGTAACAGAGAAAGATATAAATACATAATATCTTACTCAGTCATTCGTATTACTCGAAAGCAGAAATGAACGAGAGATTTTCTTCTTCGTGTGCCTTAAGAAATAAATAATAAATAAAATATGGACTTCATTAAAAATTATTTTGCGCTTAATAAGTCCCCAAAAACATATGCCCGCTGAGATTTTTCGTGAAAGTGTTCCTTCTACTTCTTCATTTTTAAGGGGCTTTCTCATTGATGGAAATTAAATAAATATTGCTTGAAAAAAATTGTTTTTCTTAAAGAAAAAACATATGCAGAAGAATAATTCTCAATTTGCCATTCGAAAAACATGGCGGAGCTCGACCTATTTTGACCTATTTCGACTTTAAAGTCAAACCGACTATGAAGTCCAAAAATCAAGTCCGCTCGACTTTGAAGTCGAAGCATGCAACAAAATAAGTCAACTTTTGACCCTATTTCGCCCTATAAGTCAAACGGACTTTAAAGTCGAATTTTAGTCAAAAAATTGGTCTGTTTGCCTTGAAAAATTACCTAATTTGGAATTCAAAGTTAAGTCAATTTTAAGTCACTCAATAGGGAATTTTTTAACCTATTTTCGACCAAAAATCGACTTGGAAGTCGAAGCGACTTTGAAGTCATGAAATAGGTAGAATAGAGGTAATTTGGACCTTCGAAACGGACTTTTAAGTTAGGTCATATTTAAGGCCGGAAAATAGGTCAGAAATAGGGTATTTTCAACCAAAATAGGTCGATTCGACTTGCTGCTGGTCGAATCGCTCTATTTTGCTGCTTGGGCTAGTACTGGAGGTAACCTTAATAATGGACCGACCAAGGAAATTTTTGGGGAGGACGTTACTGGCTATCAAGGAAACATACGTGCCAACTTTCGTTCAAGTCCCATTTGTATTTCGGGTGTAGGAGACAATTTTCGAAAAACGCCCTTCTGCCACGCCCACTTTTCCAATTTTTTTATATCATATTACTTGCCTTTCAATATGTTCAAATATCAATTTTCATCAAAATATCATGAAAAACTTCGATTTTAGAGCAGTTTTTGTGATTTTCGTAACAGACCCTAGTACTGGAGGTACCCCTAAAAATGGTCCGATCGGGTGCATTCTCGAACTTGTTGTTACTCATATCCCCGTGAGCACGCATATCAAATTTTGTCGAGATAGCTCAACTCCTTCGATAAGATAACTGTATACAAACAGACAGACAGACAGACAGACAGATGGACGGACATGTCTAAATCAAATCTCCTGGTGACGCTAATCATTTCTATATATATTTCGTATGGTCTATCTCGACTGGTTCTGGGTGTTACACACAACCACACAAACGCAATATACCCTCGACACAGAGTGTGTCGGGTATAAAAAACAGGACGCGATTCTCGAAGATCTTAAGTTTTGAAAGAAGTTTACAGAAACAGAATACTTAAATGCCATCTTTTCTGCTCAAAATGGGTGTGACGGATAGGGCAACAGAAAATATTCAAACTTACGCCTTGATCTATGCTTTTGAATATTTCAAAACCACTTTTTATAGCTTTAAGCTTTTACCAATGGAGATTAATTAAGGCTCCAAGAAGAAGAACACAACTCCAAAAAACCATGTTTATGGCATTCTTAAATGGACAAATGGACTTAAATGGACAAAGTCACTAGAGCAAACACACAAACAGGAGAATTTTTAATAAGGTCAGATAGCAGTTGTTCACGTCGGGGTTTCCAAGTTACTGACTTGAATAAGAACCTTTCCAAGTGTTAGGATTGCTTTTATCGACCCACATAAAGCCAGTATGGAAGCATTGAAATCTTAAGCTTGAAATAAAAAATCTCCAGTACAAGGTATCCAATCTGGTTTAAAAGGACTCTACGGAATTAGAATATACCACCCATATTTAAATATTTCATTTAAATATTCATTTTAAGTCGCTAAAAAAAAGGAGGAAAGGAACTTCCAACAGTTGTTTTCATGTTCTTTTTTATTTATTGAATGGAAAAGCGAAAGGAACAACGCTGTGCGGCGTCAAACAAAAGCGCCAGAAAACTCAACACCGATTTAACACGCACACCTACACACACACACACACGCAAATACAAAGCATAGTGTAAATAGAAGTGACTTAAAAAGAATTTGCTTTAAAAAGGATTCATAGAGAAAGAACTGGGTTGAGTGTTGCCTTTTGGTAAAACAATAGGTAAGACAGGAAATTTCTATACAAAATGGAATTCGGATTCACACATGTATGGAGGTTCTTGGCATTCCTCTGCCCCGTCGCTATTCATGGAAGCTTAAAGCTGTGCAACATAATGACGATGGCATTTGCTGTTGCCATGTTTTCTGTTTCTTTGTTTGCATAAGCATTCACATAATGGCAGAATGACGCAATGGCTGAAATGAAAACAGGCGTACGAAGAATTATCAAGCTATAAGTAACACTGCCATCTGAAAAACCACTAATGGTATGTGCTCCTGCTGCTGCTGCTGTTGCTGCGGTGTACTTAAAGAACTTTGTTGGCGGTGATTCCTGTTGTTGCCGGATGCACCGACGATACCGCTAGAGAGAGAGAGAGAATATTTTCCACTTATAGCCGTTTGCTTTTCAATTCAATTTTCCATTCAATTTTTCACCGCATATGTGTGAGCATTTCAATGTTATTATGGCAGTCTATAGAAACTATTGCAATCAATTTTGAGAGAAAAATATGAATTGAATTAAAGTAAAAATTGGAACGATGCTAGGGAATTCTCTAGAAACTTTTGAAAACAAAGCAGAGCAAAGATTGTGAGCGTTCTTCTGAAATTAAATATTATTGGAATATTGGTAACGAAAGAAGGAAGAAAGCTGTTTCAATTGAAATCGGTAATAAAACCAAATAAGAATGAGTTCACATTTTTGACTTCAAATAAAGTCAAAACTCCATTATTGGAATTCCTTGAAATCAAATTTATTCTTCCTTTAAGGGGGAATGAAAAATGGCCCCAATGAAAAATGGCCCCAAACTTAAAATGAAAAAAGGCCCCAAATTTTGGGGCAATTTTGCATTTTGAAAAATGACCCCAAATCAAAAATGAAATTTGGCCCCAAAATAAAATGAAAAAAGGCCCCAAAATCAAAAAGAGGTGTTTTTAATCTAAATGAAAAATGACCCCAAACTAGAAAATAAAAATGGTCCTATGAAATTTGAAAAACTAGAAATGAAAAATGGCCCCAATTTTGGGGTAATTTTTCATTATGCAAAATGGCCCCACTTTAAAAAATGAAATTTGGCCCCAAAATCAAATGATAAGTAAAGAATATAAAACAGGGCTGGAACGCGAAATGGATTCATAACCAAAAAAAAGAGGCCCCGACTTTTGGGGTCATTTTGCATTATGAATTATAGCCCCAACATGAAATGAAAAACCGCCCCAAGAATCAGGATTCGTTTTGAATACAAATGAAAAATGGCCCCAAACTACAACTTGAAATTTTTTAATTGAAAAATGGCCCCAAAATTGGGGTAATTTTGCATTATGAAAAATCACCCAATTCCAGAAAGGAAAAAAGGCCCAAACTTGGGGTAATTTTGCATTATGAAAAAAGACCCCCAATCCAAAAAAGGAAAAAATTAACCCAAACTTGGAAAAATCTAGGTATAAAAAAATTACAGAAACATAAGAAAAATTTATGACTGCTGTTAAAACTAGTAAACGACATTTTTTTCTGATGAGAAACGGAAAGTTTTTTTAATCGCGCGCGCGATTTAAAAAAAATTTTGCCTGCTATCACCCGATTTCTTCAAAAAAAATTTTCGCCTGCGGCGCAAGAACTTCACACTCTGCTTATTATAAATTTATTTACCTCATCCAAATGTTCTATATAAGTATATAATAAGGACTTGCTTATAACATCCGCGAGGAACTATTTTAAATGTCGCGTCCATTAGGTATTTTCGGTCTTGTATATTTTCCTTTATTAAATCGATGGATTTTAAAGAGGAAAATATACAATACGAAAACCCATCTTCAATTATACATGCGGTATAACATGGTCTGGAATTTTGCTCATCTTTCGTCAAACCGAAATTTGTTCACACTCGCTCTAATTGAAATTATTCGATAACCTCTATCAAAGATTTGGGGCTAGTAATGAAAAAAAGGAAAAATGGTCCCAAAATTGGGGTAATTTTGCATTATGAAAAATAACCCCATTCAGAAAAATATTTTGGGGCCTTTTTTCATTTTCAGTTGGCGATAGTTTTGAATTAGGACCATTTTTTTTTTGGAGCCCCAATTTTGTACGAAGGAAAACGGGCCCGGAAATATATAAGGTTTTGGGGTAATTTTGCATTATGAAAAAAGACCCCAAATCAAAAAAGGAAAAATGGCCCCAAAATTGGGGTAATTTTGCATTATGAAAAAAGACCCCAAATCAAAAAAGGAAAAATGGCCCCAAAATTGGGGTAATTTTGCATTATGAAAAAAGACCCCAAATCAAAAAAGGAAAAGTGGCCCCAAACTCAATGTAATTTTTGAAAAATGCAAAATGACCCCAAACAAAAAGGAAAAAAGACCCCAAAAAAAAATGAAAAATCGCCCCAAAATTCGTGTTGTTGTTTTCAATATTAAGTTTTGGGGTCATTTTTCATTTTGAGTTTGGGGCCATTTTGCATTGGGGCCATTTTTCATGGAGCCTTCCTTTAATACTACTTATTTTGAGAAGCGGTCGAGAAAAACGGGAACTACTAGCGTTTCAGTGTGAGCTCAAAGACTGTCGACATCAGATAAAAATTTGGCAAACATTTGGAATCATGATAGAGTCATTTATGAGTCACGACACGAAGAATGAGCCTTCATAACGAGTTCGACAAAGAGTCTAAAAAGAAGGTGTTTAACTTTTGCGAATCGATCGATCTATTTATATATGTATGTTGGATTTCAGATACCAATTAAACCGGTATATGAGCCATTTATTGATCATTCTGCACTTACAACATATACTGACTCTTATTGCCGTATGTAAAAATTCCAGAATGATTTTGGACTTTACCAGGAATAAACGGAGATACTGAAAAAAGATTATAATAAAAAATAAAACCCCCCAAAAAAAATGCCTATGTGCATTCGGCTTGTTTTTTCTCGGCTATTCTTCAGCTTTGAGGCAAACCCGAAGACGGAGCATGACTTAGAGATCGGACTTGCAAATAATATGGGATCCATAACAGTTTTTAATCCTCTGCAGCAGATGTTGTAGTCCGACATACACCACAAAACAGTAAATCGAGCGTACATCTGTAAAATCTGAATGTGCGATTCCTATGATCTCGAATCAAAATGCATTTTTGTTTCAAATTATTATCTTTTTTTTTTTTTTTGAGCTTAAGGACTGTTTACTTCTATAAGAAATTCGGACCAAATTTAGTCAGGAATTTCAACAGGTAAAGAGCTTAGAAATCAGACCTGGGGGTAGTGCACTAAATTTTTAGTGATTCACATTTTTAACTAAATCCCAATCTAGTGGTAGTGGAGCTAGTGGGTTTGAATAAAAAAAAATTTGAGTGCAAGAAACCCGACGTGTCAGTTCCACTATTATTTTTAGTGGTAGTGAAACAAAACTTCAACTACAAGCAACAATACGAATATTCAACATTTCCTGCCAGCCATGTGTGAATGATTGTCATAGTGCCAGTGTATTCTGGCATGCCCGCTGCCAGTTTTATTTTTTTTCAAACTCGTGATTGAATGTGTGTTTAATATATTCAAAAAATATTTTTTTCTTATTTAGTGGAGATATTTTGTTAGCCACTAATTTTTCAACAACAAAATTTAATTTGGAAAGAAAAAAAAAATTTTTTTTTTAAATTTAGTGGGGATATTCTTACAGCCACTTATAAAAGCTTAAGTCAGAAACATTTTCACTTCCACTACAGAGAATTTAGTGTAAATTTTCTAACATTCACTATTTTACTACTGAAAATAGTGGAAGAGAATTCAAATTCACTACGAATTAGTGGAACCGAATATTTTAAAGTTTCACTCATTAAAGAACTAGTGGGGCTGAAAATTTAGTTCACTACCCCCAGGTCTGTTAGAAATGAGGCGTCCGTTGGATCCCACGTCACTTATATACACTCAAAAAAGTTTCTCAAGAACTTTACTTTGTTGAGACAATGTTTGGAAAAAGTTGTTGCATCAAGAATTAATTCTCAGGGCAACAATTTTTGTGGTCATGCGAAAAATGTTTTTTGTTTTACTAAGAACTTTCATTGTTTTTAGAACAATTTAAAATGTTGGGGGACGATTTAACCAACAAAATTCTTGGGCTAAAGTATAAAATTGTTGTCATTACATTTTACTTTTTTTTTGAGTGTACATATATTATCAAAATAAGACAACATCAGTATAAAGAGGGTTAATTTAAATCTTTTCTTCCCACGTGCTTTCCTACATAGTTAATTGTTGCCAAAGATTTCTTCCTACGTCCAACCAGAAGCCACGTCGAATGAATTCTTTGTATTTCTGTGATGCAAGTTATGACTGTACATGGCTGTTATTCTCTAATATTTTTACTGCATATTTGTGTCCATACATTCATACATATGACCTAGATTAAATTCAAAGAAATAGCAAAATATAATTTCAAGAATTATTTGACCGAAACTCGAACCACATTATTGAGGTCAATAAATGTTTGACGACCAAAATGAAATTGCCCCTCAGCGAATGGATACCTTTGGAATTACTGAAATTTAATTACATTTTTCGCAAAAGATGCAATTCAAATTCAATGAAATTATTTGTGCTATCAAAAGGAGGAAGGTCCAAAAACAAAACCACAAAATGCTAAAAAATCACCCAGGGCAACAAAAGTCAATATAAAGGGTTGTATAAATCATGCCAAACGTAAATTATCGAACAAAAAGAATCGTTGACTTTTGAGAGGGGACAAAAGGATCCCGGTGATGGTATTTATATACATACATCATATACTATGAGCAATTGACAAGGGTACCCTAAGGGTATAATATTTAGATTTAAATATATATATGTTTTTAGATACAAAACAAGTTCATTCATGGTGAATGGTCATCGCGACGAGCGAGGCCAATTGTACGAGCGTGCAGGTGAAATTTTCAATTTAGGACTTTTGCACACATTTCAAATATAAAATTGTTTGTTTTTTTTTGTTGAGCCCTTCTCTCGCTGTCTTTCTCCACCTCTCTCGCCACGGACGTCGTCTGAATTTACGTGATTGTGCTGGAATGAATGCGCGGCATCCCAAGCGAGCAAGCATATAAGCCATCGATTTATTTTGGAATTGCCGTTTGCGGTTGCACATTGCGCGCAAAACACAATGCCTTCGCATTCATCAAATCGAAGCCGACTAGCATCATCGCCCAGCATCAGCATCAATTCCGGTTACGCCGAAAATTGTGGCCCCCTAGTTTCCTCTGCACTACATTACAGTTCAAATGCCGTGGCGCCAGTCCTGTTTTTGGGCGGGTGGTGGAGGGCGCTGGTGGAGGCTACCTGGCTACGGTGAAGCGTTGAGTGGAAACTTCGTTTATTGTCCAACTGTACGGAAGTGAGTACTACCGGCGAAATTGTGCGAACGCAAGTACCTCTTCAACTGAACACGTTCTGCTTCCCTTGTCTTCGAGCAGTGGAAATTTTCAATTTGCGCCCGTTTGTATGCAATGATTTGGAAACAGTGGGGCATCAACACCGATGTGTTTGCTTCCACCCATCAGTTTAATGAGAACGAATTCGCACTAGGTGCAATCTTTTTTTTTTTTTCGTTATTGTTTTGGAATCGAACTGAAATCGAGCCAAAATTTTCAAATGTTCAGCCTTCAGAGAGAAAAAGAGAAGAAAAATAATTCCAAAATCCCCAACGCACATACATAAATTGGAGCAAAATTCTTGAATAAACTTAAACTTTAGTGCAAAATCATGTAAATCGGTTGGATAGCTGGCGAAATGTATTCAAGTAGAACAAGCGAATAGCTGTTTAAGTGCACAGCAGATGAAGTTTGGTTTAAGAGGTGTGGAAAATTGAATCATTGGATCACTTCAAGTCTTGTTTTCAGCCACCATTTCTCTCATCATGCGGATCCATATCTCGAGACATTCTTTCAGGATTTAAGATCTGAGGTTCTTCACATTTCATGGTATCAATAGTTCTTTGCTGGTGGAAGACTGCTGTAGAATCTCCAATTCCTGAGCTATTTTAAATCCATCTCTAAATTTGTTCGTAAGGGTAAAGCAACGGTGTGTAACCTCATTATAGACCAGCGATTGCATCCTCCTTCCAAAGGCAATGTTTCCCCTTTATGTCTGAATAAACCTTTTCCATTCCTAATCCTTTATTTGGAAGCTCTGAATTAGGATTCGCAGCAAGTTAAAGGCCGGCTTCATATAGGGCTACTGGCTTTATGGGATCATGTGATTTTATTTATCTTTCATTGTCAATATTATCAAATAGCCGCTCTAGGGGTGCTTTTTTTTGATTTCTCCTTCATTGAATAACAATAATAAAAAAAGTAAAAAAATTTAAAAAAATAACCGAATATCCCAAAAGGTTTTCTGCTTTCAATTGTGCTCTTCATCAAGCACTTTCCATAAACCTTTGAGACACCGTAGACCACTCTTTGATTTTTGATTCGATTTTATTTTTTTTTTTATTTCTCTTACCTCTGACTTTTCAATTTTGATTGTTTTTTCCTTTTATTTTGAACTTCATTTCATAGGTCAATCAGCAAACGTAGTTATTTGAAATAAATTGAATTTCGCACATGCAGGAGAGAAATTTCATTTTTGTATGAAAAGATTGGACAAGGGTTTTTTCGGTTTTAATTTATTCATTCCGTTTGAATGATTGCTTTGTGTGAGAATATTAAGAATATTTCGATTTATGAGTTTTAGGAGAAAAATTGGCCCAACTAAATCATAAAAAGAAGAGAAATATTTTTTATGTTAAAGGAAGTTTTGTATACAAAATCAACTTAAGATATACCCAGATTGTACGGTGCAGGCCTGAAGAGTGGAATTTTTGGCAAAGTAAGTCTTCCGGTAGCTTTTACAAAGTGGTAAGAAAATATTGCAGAGTGCAATAATTAGGTAGTGTTTCTTTTTCGGTAAGGAATTCGCTGTAGCTCGCTCTCTCATGCTCTTTCTCTTTCTCGTTCCTTCTTACATTCTCTCGCTCTATCTCCCACACTATCTCCCTGTCGCTTTCTCTCTCTCGCTTCCTCTCTCTCTCTTCTCTCTCTCTCTCTTGTTACCTCTTCATCGCTACTTCTCTCTCGCCACTTCTCTCTCTACCTCGGCTCTCTCGCTACCTCTCTCTCGCTTCCTCTCTCTCGCTACCTCTCTCTCGCTACCTCTCTCTTGCTACCTCTCTCTCGCTACCTCTCTCTTGCTACCTCTCTCTCGCTACCTCTCTCTCGCTACCTCGCGCTCTCTCTCGCTACCTCGCGCTCTTTGTCGCTCTCTCACGCTCTTTCCGGATCTCTTTCAACAGATCAATATTTATCTATCTCGCTATCTCGCCATCTCTCCCTTTATCACTTTCTTTATTACTCGTTCTCGATCCCTCTCTTTCTCTTGCTATTACTTGCTGTTTCTCGCTCTATATCACTCTCTCGCTATATCTCCCGCTCTATCTCTCTCGCTTCCTCTCGCTCTCTATCATTGCTCTCAATCTCTCACTATCAATCACTATTGATCTATGTCGCTATTTCTGGCTCTCTTTCGATCTTTCTCGTTCTTTCCCACAATATCTTACTCCCAGTCACTTCCTCTCTTTCTCTCAGAACCTGCATGGGTCTGAATGCCGAAATTATTTTATTTTTACATTTCTTGCATCAAAATCCGCAAAAAATCAGCCAAAACTCCTGCATTTCCCTTCGAGAAATTATCAGAAACTATAAATTTTCTCTTTTCATTATCTTTCATTTCGACTCCTATTGCGGGTACCTATTTTATTGCATCACCATTATACTAGTTGCCTTTTGCGTACGACATCAATTAAGCTAAATTGCCAAATTTCAAATCTCTCGTACGTTTATTTTTCCCTTTTTCGCTTTGACACCACAAAATATCTGCCCGCACATCTACTGAAACTGTTACGAAAACTGACTTTATGGAGCTGTCACCGTTTTACGATTCATGTCACAACCCGAAGTAAATACGACTTGATGACATTTTTCGCTCTTTTCCGAGTGCATGTCACATAGCGTGACATTCGATGTGCCAATGCCAGAGATTTTCATTCGCGCAGTCGGTGGTTTGAACCTCGATTTCATAAGGTCTCCAATGTCGAATTTGAATGTGACAACCACTTAAGCCATTTTAAATCGTATTGCAATTGACAACAACGACAACAAAAACAGAACAGTGACAACAACATTCAAGGCACAGAACAGACGAGCAGCGCAGTAACCGGAAAAACATTATACGTTTCACAGAAAATCTCGCAAACGCATTAAGGACAATATGCCATGGGTCCAGACAATTTCAAATAGCTCTCGGTAGTGTTTAAGCTTCCCTACAGCACCCTACCACCCCTTGCACAGTTAGAGAATATAAGTATATAATCGGTTTCCTTATAGCATCAACTGATGCTTTTGTTGTTCTCCAACAGACTCGTTGTCGTGACAACATCGCGTGAAATTTCAGCGATAAACGTCAATGGCAAAATATTGACATTCTTCCTTGGCTAGGTTTATTGTGAAGCGTTGCTTTATAAAAGAACTGAGACACATTTTTTTTTTTGTTCCATTTTCTATGGAGTTCTCGTAGGAATTTGTATTAGAAATAATTTTAAAAAAAAATTAAAAATAAATAATTCCATTCCTTTTTTGCTCGATTTTCATCACAACTTGAGGGCTTAATCTCGTCTCGAAACTTTAAAACAATTACTTAGTTCCGAAATCGTCGAGTCGAGGGCACAGTGCTGACAGTTTGCATCCGTCGCCGCGGTCCGTGAGATGAATGGGAGAGCCGTTTCAAGCGGATGCCATAAATCACAAACAATGCGGGACATCATATCGCTTAGGAAATTTACATGAATTTATAATAAAATTAGGATAGAAGCAATAGTCCATCCCGAACTGTAAATGCTATGATGATGATATTAAAACAAGAGTTATGATGAGTAACTTGCTTTATGCCATTTTATTATGGAGTGTTAATGCGATGACCTGCCATCGTCCTTGTCCGTGTGATTAACGGCTTTGTATCGCCTTGAATTGAACTGAGTGAAGACGTTAGGGTTACCTAAATATCTGATTGCAGTAGGGATCATGATCAAATCGAAGAATAACATATCATACTATACGACTTAATTTTTGAGACATACTTAATTTGATTTATGACTTTGGAAAGGGTAAAAAGTTTATGTTACATCACTCTAAAGATTTTGCAAACCTGCAGCAACTTCCCTTGGAGAAAAAAGTATAAATTATTTCTTCAAAGGACATTCAAAAAGCATATTTAAAATGTGTAAAATAAAGTTAAATGAAAAGGATGATTCTTAAGTAGGCAGCAAGAAAATTGTCTCTGACTGTGAGAGAGTGAATGGGGACGGAACATAGGATATTTTTTCTGATACTTTGTGCAATATTTCTACAAATTTTCGATAGTGTCATCATCAGTGACATTGTCATAGTAAAAATTGTTAAAATTTGATTTTCAGCGTAAGGTCAGAAGCGATAGCTAATAATATTGTGTATGATAATTCAATCTCTCTTCTTTCCTTCTAGGATTGTTTTGGTAATTTCTCTTTTGGGTTATTATTTATTGAACTATTATTTGTAGGCCCCAGTATTTAATTGCTCTCATAAAATAATCAAGATCACACCTTTTCCCCGATGTTCTATGAAATTTAACTCAGTTCAAGAAATTTATTCACATAAGTACCAAAATTAAATAGAAAAACAGGCATTTAAAACTAAAGGCTCATGACTAGGGGAACAGAAAATATTTCAATTCAGCATCTAAAAGTAGACAATAGAATATTTTAAAACCAATTTATATCATTTTAAGAAGTCTTAAACGGAGCTTAATAAAGGCCTCAAATATACCCGAATATCTTTTAAACCCCTTCTTCAAGATGTGATTAAATGGGCAAACCTTAATGAATGAACAGAATTGTCACTATCGGAATATTTAAATGCATATTTTTGGGTGCTGAGTTTAAATATTTTCTGTTGCCTTACTCATGACATTGTCATCTAGTACCCACCAGATGACTCTTTCATGCAGGATACATTTTCCCAAAGGGCAGTTTTAGCACTCATAACCTTAGTGAAATTTGTCATCATTACGCATAGGTACCTCCGAACAATGAAAGCCGCATGTGCGAACATGTTTTACGAGCCGATTGGCTCACCTTAAACTTTTCTCATTTATCATTTATGAAGTGCTTATTGGATTGTCCATACATTTGTTGGACCTTCTGGTCCGTTTGCAATCTAAAATTAACCTCAAAAATCTCAGCCTCGAGCTGTCAAAATCAAATGTTGTTTTTCTTTGTTGTTCATTTTGTCGTTTGGTCATTGTTGACTTTTTTGTATAAAATTTCCTTTCGTTCCTTTTCATAACACATCTACATACGCCAAGGACTTGCGTCTGTCCGACAACGAAATCTGCATACGGCATACAGTCACACAATCTATGGGGATATAAGTTTGCATATACATATGTGTTGTTGTGCGTGTGTGTGTGTGTGTGGCGGGGCAGTGTTTGAAGGCACACATAACTTACACAGCAAATGCATAATTCAGTGAATTTTTAATTAAAAAAAAAGTGAGCAAGCGTCCACAGACTTTTGCTTGGGATAAAAATATTTTGCAAATTTTTAATTGATTCCCACTCTTGTCCTTTTTCGTTATGTCGCCTTTGGCTGGCATCGCAAACGTGTCATGCATCACAAAGTGTTACTTATGCACATACGCATGCATATATACATATGTTCGTATGTATGTTTAATAACACAATATTATGCATTTTGCTTGTGACACGCTAAAAAAAAACATAAAAATTAATGACAATGTGTGAGACTGCAGTGAGCTGGGTTATGGGCAAGTGTTTTGGCTTAGATAAAAGGGACAACAGTGCTTTCACAAAGTGAGTAGCTCGTTAAGTTTTGTGACATGCGTATGCATGTTGGAAAAAGAAGATTTTTGATATTTGAAAGATCGGTTAATATGTATTTGCTTCTGATAATGATACAATACTTTGGCTGTCAGAGGAGAGTAGGTAAGTCGATGGTAAGCAAAGAAAAGAAGGCCAAGCATTCGCGATTTTCATTGATTTTACTAGTTTAAAGCATTTGTTTCAGGACATCTAAATTCACTTTTCTAATGGACTGTGATTGATTTTTTACCAAAAAAAAAAAAAATTAATAGTTTAACGGGTATTGCAGCTTTTTCGAAAATAAACGGCAATGCATTATCCGTATCGAACAAAGTATGCCTCAAGTTTATGAAAATTTTTTGTACATTAAAAACATTGAAATTGACCAAGAAAATAAGTACAAAAAAACACATATTTTTACAGAAATTTACTCAAATTTTTTCTCCGATCGGCATCCCAAAAATCTGAAATTGCCAACAGATACATTTTGTTCCATTTTTTGGTTTAAGGTAGGCTCGCTATTAAACAAAATAAGATACGAATTTTCAAAATCTATTGATAAATTGCACAGTTTTAATATTATAAGCAGGGCTCGGATTTTGTTGACTTTTAAAAATATTAAGCATACTTAATGGAGTAAAAATTTTTTTCAATTCGCACAAAGTGGAGATTCAAATCGATTTTTCACTGCAATATGAATTTTTTTTAAGGTTCGGAAAGCAGTTTAAAGTTCAACTCTGCTAAACTTGTTCACAAAATTTTGGTAAGAAAAACTTTTGCCCCATAAAGTATGCTTTAAATTTTTAAAAGTCAACAAAATCCGAGCCCTAATTATAAGCAGGGATGCCCACCACTACATTGAAAGATTGCGATAGTGTGTGTGCGCATTGCACTGAAGAACGTTTTTCGCCTTTTTCAGTCCTCTCTTTTTGCTTTATCCGACATAGGTCTTGCTCGTTCGCTGCCTGATGTCAGACTAAACAGGTTTCGATTTCTCAGCTTGCTTGTTGCCTTTTGTGTATGTACACAAGCATTTGCTCTCAATGCTCCGAAGCTTGCTCCGTGGGCATCCCTGATTATAAGTAAGAGAAAAATAAGCAATGAAAGTTAGAAATTATCAATTATCACAAAAATACGTTGCATACTTTAAGGCTAAAGCTCTCACTCTCTGTAATTTGTATGTTCTCTGAGACCAAAAAAAAAGTTATATATTTATTAAAAAGTAATTAGATATTATGAGACAATACTATTTAGGTGATCTCCAAGTGTAAGTTGAAACATTTTAAAATTTAATCGAAGCAATTGAGTATTTTTTACCAATTGATAGCACCGTGGAGAAAAATTTTTTTCAATACGTTTTTTCCTTCCAAAGAGTCCTATCGCCAGAATATAGAAAAAAAATTATTACCCGAATTTGAAACAAATTCATTGGTTTTGATTCGTCCTTTCATGGTGTCCGGTTCCAAGGTCACCAACGCCTTTCTACTACCTTTCTACTATAGGGCTAAGAAAAATATTTATAACCAAAATGATGATCATGACGACGATAGGAGAAATTATGATATATTTTATTTCGTTTTAATGGGCGTCTTAAAAATTATTTCGTGTTTCACTTTTCACGCATGATATATATATTTTTTTTTTTAATTTTTTTGCATTTATGTATACTGATCATTAACCTCAAGCTTGACCAATACATTTGCTAATTGCCAAAAATTTTTAATGATTCCCATTCGATCCAAATTTATTGACAGTTACGAATTTGACTAGGGAATACACTCAATCAAATCAAAACTTCGCATCTGTTTGTATTGTATGTATTGTTATTAATTATTTATTCAAATTAAGCTCGTTAAAACCATCAATTAGCACTCGATGCAATATCCACTCAGAATAAATTAGGAGACTTGACGTAAGCAGGTTCAGAGTTCTACCAAAGATAATGACAATTGATTGTGAGCAACGGAAAATATTTCAATCCGGAACCCAAGAGCATGCACACACACACACATATAAATAATTATTAAGGATATATTTTAAGATATTATTAGTGGAAGACTTTTGTGGGTAAACGAAAATACTTTAGAAATAGAATTCAAATGTTTTCTTTCTTTCATCTATTTTCTATATAAGTATTTTATTGAAATTAAGACTTTATTCAAACTGAAAGTTTTGATGAAAAAATTCTCAGGACTAGATTTTGAAGAACTTATTGAAAAAGTTTCTCCACTTATTTCGAATAGAGTTCAAAGAATCGTGTTTGCTGAATCATGAAAATGTCTCATTTTAAAATGCTTTCATCGTTTATTATTCAAGGAAATGTCTTAGAAAATATTTAAAAATCTCCAAAGCAACAGAAACATTCGCTTACATAAATAATTACTCAGGTATAAGTAATGCAATGCATTCTGGGATTTTCTTCTCCTCGTCTTGTTAATTTTTGTTTGGTTTTTTTTTTCTTTTGTTTTCGACGTGACAAAGACTGTGAAAGTGCGCACAAATATATTTGCTCGCTCATGCATAAATGCAGTTTTCTTCCATTTTCTTTGTGTGATTTCTTTTCCAGTTGCTTGCAGAAATGATTTCACTTAAATTTAAAGCATCTTCTTTACCAATACAATTTTCTCTCAAAACTTTTAAAGTTTTAATCTTTCAAATTCGATAATTATATAAAAAGATAATTTTTATGTAAAGAATTTTCAATGAAATTAACATAAATTACTTTAATTTGTTTAATTAGAAGCGATTTCCGCAATTGCAAAGTGAAAACTTTTTCTTGTCGCTCCACCAATTAGCCTTGTAATTTTGGCTATCTCATGCCATTTGCGAAGTGACGACCAAATCCGAATGAAATTCATTAAATGTTCGACACCAATTTTTCTATTTTTCAATTCTTTTTTCTTCAATTCCATGTCCCATTGTGGTGGTCCAATGTTGTCCAACTCGAGACTGGAGAGAACTTTTTTGCGAATGCAGCACAAGGCATTCGAAATTAAATTAAACTTTGATAAAAGCTGAAGTTGAAAAGCGAGATGCAAATGAAAAGCAAAAGAGAAATTTAAAAAGAAATTCTAAGGAAAAAAAAAAAAAAAGAAAAATCATGAGGGAGTGGAGGCGAACGCACACGTTTGCTCAAGGTTTTTCTAGTGCATAGAATGAACGTATCCATGAAAATTCGACTGTACATAGATGGCTGAAAAAATTAGGCAAAACTTTGGAATTTTCCAATTTTTTTTTTTTTTTTTGCTCTCAAAGGAACAGGCCCGCTCGGTGATTGCGCACCCCATCTACATTATAATGAATAATTTTCTAAGACCGATTTTGGAAAATAGTTTCGGTGACAGATTGTCTCTGTTTGACGTAAATTTAAGGCATTTGGGATATGCTAATTTACGGAAGTGTAAAAACGCTTGAGAATTATAAGAATATGATAATTTTGTGATTTCTTAGGTGGAACGCTTTTATTTTATTTTCTTACACACGTGGAACGGTGTTGATTTGACGATGCTTATTCCCACAGTTGACTTTTGCTTTAATCCATCACTGTCAACCGTCAATGGCATACCAGTCCTAATGGAAAAAAACCTAACTTCTATGTAAGTATATTCAAGGGTTTACGAGACATAGTTTAAAGTAAAAGCGCAACTTAATTTTCGGCCACACTTCTTGAGATTGATTTAAAAGAATCCTGGAGCCAATTTGACAAAAGCAGGTATAGGGAATCACTGCATTTGCCTAGTTAATTCAGAAAATTTTTTGCCTCGAGCTTCCCTATATTGTACCTCGTGTACGCATGAAGGCTGACCCTTCAAAATTTATTATATTTCTTCTATGAAAATACTTATATGGGGCATTTCACGTCAAGTGTACCCGCTCAAAAATCTTCATACCTGGGATTTCGATGAAACTTGGTGGAAATGTTGCGCTATGAGAGTACATGAATTGTGCAAAAGGAGGAGGGGAAATATTGACCGGGTGCCTAGATACAGGGTGTTAAACTTTCGGTCCTTTTTGTATTAAAAAAATTCTAAGTCTCGCAAATTGGGAAATGAAAAAAATGTGATAAAGGATTTTTATAGATTTTTGTCTGCTCTTTCCGAAAAAAAATATTACAATTCCCAGAAATTATTATTGATGCACAAAAAACCGGTTTTTATTTTTATAAGCAATTTTTCGCCGAATGCGACATTTTTGATATTTTTTAAAATAATTTTAGACGAAAGCTGAGCTTTTTTTCTATAAAATGACATCTTAAACAGGATGGGATCTCCAAAACTAACAACTCAATTGAGGTGTAGAACCCAGCGCGACCCACGCGCCAAGCACGCAGAAGCCGCTATTCAGCTTTATCAACTAGAAAAGTTCAGCAGCCACAACAGTGCTTTTTTGGATCCTTTCAATATAGCAATAATTCTGTTTCACTTAAAATTGACTTGAAAAAAAAAGTATAGCTTTGAACATTTGATGTGAAATTAAGCAGAAATAGAACTGGTAGGCTTGTGACTACAAGGGGAGTAGTTGGAGTGTAGTCGAAATTCCTACAAGTACATAAATACCTCTTTTTTATATTATTTAATATTTAAGTCATTCACAGCTTACACGAAATGAAGCGCTGAATTAAATTTAATACCGATTTTTTGACGCACAATTGAACGTAGTCAAGTAAAAATTATACGTCAATCGTTAAACTTGAATTTATTTTGAAAATGTCTTCAAACAAAATTTTACTGCCATTCCATTCGCTTCTCGTTAACGACATTTATTTCCCTTTTTACAATTACGTAATTTGACATGTTCGTTTGACGGTCCTTTTTTATGTTCCTTGCTGTGCTATCTTCTTGTGCCAGCGAAAATGTCTTTTTCACTTCTTTAGCATTTTCCTTCCGCTATGTTCTTGACCATAAAAATGTTTTCGGTTGACCGCTTCTCCCAATTCCATGAACCGTCCTGACCCTCTTCTCCTCTTGCACCGTCCTTCCGATTGCCAATAAATTTAATTTGGTTTTTGAGTGAATTATCGTTTTAGGGGTAGATACGAATGGAACTTGCAATTTCTTGGACGCACGACTTCTTCGTTTTTCCTTCGCTTAGACAAAATTTCGTTCCGTAAAAATGTGACTGACATAGATTCTAAATCCATCTTAAGTGTTATTTTTAAAAAATTCTCAAGTGCTTTCATTTCGATTTGTTTGCTTAGGCAAGAAATTATTGTCAACGAAAGCCGTTTCAGCGTAGTCGTTTTGTTTTGACAAATTAATTTGCATAATTTTAGGGGTTATCGGAAATCCTGATTTTGACAAATGCGTTCGTGAAAGCTGTTTTGCATGCGAAAAAAAAAATGTTGGAAATGGAATGTAATGAAGCTCTGATTCATTTTTGGATCGATATTAATATTGAATTCCTTTTTTTCTATTTCAAATATTAAAATACCTTTTTGAATTGGTCGTCTTTTGGCTAAATTATCTATGCTCTACAATCTAAAGCTCCGATAAAGTTCATTTACTTCTAATGCAGATTTGATACGTTTAATCTTACTACTCCCTTAGTCCAAATGAAGGAATTTATATCTGAGCAGACACTGGGCCATGCTCGATGGCCTACGGCAGGCAAAAAATCTCCTGAGACCAGGCTGATTTAAAGCCAAAGAAAATTCTAAGCCTCAGTAGGTTTGAAATTAGCCTACTAACCGGATTCATGACTGGTCATGGACCAGTTGGGTACCATCTGAAGAGAATAAAGCTCTCAGACACGGACATATGCCGATTCTGCACAGAGCAGTGCGAGACCACCACTCACCTGCTCTGTTCTTGCCCGGCAATCGCCACCAAGCGATTGAAATACCTCAACAAGGCGTTTCCACAGCCTGATGAGGTAAAAACATTTAATCCCAGATCAATCGTAGCGCTTATCAAAAGCCTTAGATTGAGATGGTGTTAACAAACCACGGGATAGCACAATAGATCACGTCTGGTCGCAGTGCACAATTGTCCCTCTACTTATAATAATAATTATATCTGAGTGACCACGAAGGGCCTACTTATGGAGTTGTCATATGAAGAAGTGGTGATTTTCAATCAACAGCTCAATATTGTTAAAACAAACACACTGGTTAATATATGAGCCACCAAATTAAAAATGTGTAATATTGGCACAAATGTGAATGTTAAGATTTTCCTCTGAAAATACCCTGTACGCATTCCTACTACTCTCCAACTGTTTCCGGACTAGTCGCAAGAATACCAGGATGACTTCCTTGTGATTCGCTAACCAATGCCTTAAACTGCCTATTTTAACATTGAGCTCTCATGGATCCAGTATAACCTTTCCTATGGACAATTGTCGGTCAATTGTCGGTCAATTGTCTGATTTATACCAGTTGGTATAATTTTTTAACCACTTTTTTTCTAGATTACTTGTTGCTACCCAAATTCTAATCAAATCTCATATGTAAAATACTCTTAATTGTTATTAGTCATATTCCGGAGAACCCAAGAGTACTCTTCAAGGACTATAGTTATGTAGAGTGATAATAGAACAGTAGTGTTTTGCTGCAAGGATCATGGCATACAATAAGGAGCAAATTTCTCTATAAATCTTAAAATAAACAAATAATTATTCCTACCCTCATAAGTCCCTGTCTTCTTGAATAATTTTCGGATCAAAAACGAATTTCAATTCTTTTCTATTCAAAGTCTTCCCTAATTTAATGAGTTAAATCAAAAAATATTCATTTATTTCCCAGATCACAACCTGATGAATCACGCTAAAGAAGCACGAAACGTAATAAAGCTCTTTATTTAGAAAATAAGCTTTTCATTGTCTATAAAAATGAATGAACAAGCGTGAATAGTCCTGATGGTATATTTCGACTTAACTAATGAATTTTCTTTTGATTCGCCAAAGATGATTATTGCCGAACGTGCTGACATTTATGCATAATTGTGATAATTAATGAAATCTTATTTAGAAAGCAAAAGGAAGAATATATTTGCTTAGATCAGACCATAGAAGCCATTCAAAAGCCTACTCTTGAGTGATTTGAATTAATTCGCATTACGTTTTGTTAGCTGAAAGCCAAAATAATTTGTTTTTCATTTTGAATAATTGATGAGTTCAAAGCGCGTTAAAATGAAAATCAACCTACCTACCCATATATGTTGTTGATTATAAAAGCTCGAAATTCCCGCAATGCAGTATAGTATTTTATAATTAGACACCGACAAACTCAAAAAACATACAAAGCGATTAAAGCTCAAAATGACACAAAGCCATCATGAAAGCAAGCCAGCAAGAAAGCAAATAGCAAATGACATAAGATGGATCCCAAACAGAAATCCCTTTTGGCATATTTTGCGGAATTATTTTACACAACCAGAACTTCTCGAGAATTTCTTTTTGCTAAAAAAGAAAAAAAAAAAAAAAACACAAAAGCAAAAGCAAAATTTGTAATAATGCGATAGTTCTATAAAATACATACTTAGAGACAATGGAATGGCCCACAAAAATACCGAAAGACAACAGCAACTATTTACGAAAAGTGTAAGCATGTGGCCTCTCGAAACATAATCACATATGCATGAAGCTTCATGATGACCATGATGATGAGCCACAGCCTTTTGCGCAACACTAAAAGCGGATCTTTAAATATTCATGCACACTTACACATACATAAATAACATATTTGGATGGGTGTGTTTTGTGTGTAAGCAAATGATGGCAGCAACTATGTCCGCATGCATATCGAGTGTGAAGATAGTTATCCTTTTGACTGTCGACAAGCATAAAATATGCTCATCAACTTGGTCTATGTCCTTTGGCAGCTTACTAACCAACCCATGTAAGACCCCAAATGTTGTAACTTGTTGTACTGAAGCATGTGCCTTATGTGTCGGGGTTTTGTTTGTGTTAGCATATGGCTTAAAAGATTGAAAAAGAGAACGTCGGAAATCTGCACGTCTCTTTGATAATTCGACAGGAAATTATTACATTCGAAGCGAGAAGATTTTGATTGTGATAAAAGGATACTTTTGAAGTCGTTAGAAATTTTTTTTTTTGTGTTACCAATCGATCAGGAAATAGTCTGAAGTGGTCGATATAATAATTGCCAAGGGTGCTGTTAATATAACAATCAGAATTTTTCTGGATTGATAGATGTAAGGTAGGCTTTACAGTCTCTAAAAATTACACTGTGATAGTTTTTTTTGAAAAAATTTTAAAAGACAAGGCCAAATTCAACGGTTTCCCCCTATTTCGGGCACGAGGAATCGAACTGCATCATTAGTTTTTTGAGTTATCGGTAAGCCTTCATACGATTTTTTTTTTTTTAAAGTTTTTTTGGCCACTTTTTGGCCCATATCTATGTTTGAGTTGAAGTTGGGTATTCTTAACTGGTATCAAAATGTAGTCTACGATACGCCAAGTAATTTTTCCCAAAACACTGTTATGATAAAATGGAGCGTTAGGGAGCTATACGCGTTTAAAAGTGCAAAAAATTCAAATTTCTTGCGAGATGTTTTCTTGCATACTTTTAGGATGTACCTTGAGCATATATTCATGCCTTTAAATTTCAACATATTTAATAACATACTTTTAGGAGGAAACAAAATATTTAAAAATATATTTTTCAACTCCTCATTTCCTTATTCTTCGCTTATTCTACTGGAGCGAAAACGAAAGCAAAGAAAATTATAAAAATTAATTTTAAAAAAAGCTAATGTTTTGTCTAGGATTGAACCCAGGTCTCTGGGTTGATAGCCCGCCACTCTACCAACACACTACACACCCCATTTACAAGATAATTCAATAAGTTAAGTAAAGTTACAATAAGCCATTTCATATTGAGCTTCAAGTAAATTTGCCCTGAAATTTTCGGCTCGATTTCTTTATCCTGCGCCAATTGTCAGATTTGATAAACGAGTAAAGAGAAAATAAATATTTTAAAAAAATTGTCCATTTATTGATATATATTTCTTTGTTTGAGCTTGAGGTCATATTTTCGTTTTTATTTTAAACCTTTTTTCCTTTCAACCAATATTTCGTCTTCCATCCGAAGACATCATCCTCAAATTCTCCAATCCATCAGAAAAGTTAAGAATGGCTCATCTTAAGGACTATTTGATTTTCAAGTTAAAACTATTTGGGAAATACCATCTTCTATCCGAATAAAGTCCCCTTAAATATTTTTCGATTGAAATTGAAGTCCGTATTAGACTCACGTACCTATAAAAGCTCTTTGCAAAAGCAAAAACCCTTTTTCTTACATCCCGCCAAATGTTGATACTTACTTTCTCAAAACAGCAACTTAAGCACAAATCCATCGCCTTTTTTTATATAGAAAATATAAAAAAAATATATAAAAAAATACACGGAAATATTGCATGTCCTTTATACATATTTTCTTTCTCTTTCCTTTTTTATTTAGTCTTCTTTTGAGTGCTTTATTTTTTCGTAAGCTGTCTAAAATTTTGCTGAAGGCATAATCCTTTTTTATGCTCACATTTGTTTGTTCCTGGTATAACCCGTTGAAAAGTTTTTTTATTACTTTTTTCTTTTTGTTCTCACAATTTTTTTTTGTTTCCTTTTTTTTATTTTCTTTTGCTGAGTGAAAATGCGGATCGTTATTGAAAGGAAAAGTTGAAGGATGTTTTTTTTGTTTTTTGACGTTGATTGTTTTGCATATTTGAGTCTACCCACATAACCTGCTATTAAATAATGTGTCAAACTATCATCCCTTGAGTGTCTCTCATCAGGCGAATAATAGTCCAATTTCTTAAGAATAAACCACTTTTGTCTTTATCGACTATGTTTCGTATTGACTATAGTTTGTGTTGTTTTATCTTTTTGTTAAATTCTTGAATTATCACAACAAATACTTTTCAATGGAATGTCCTTTGTCAGTTAAAAAGTGCAAAATAAAATGAAGAAATCATTGCTTTGACAGTTATTGGTTCTTCGCAGCATTAAATCCAGCTTAAAAGACGTATAATCTCAAAGGGAATAATTGATTTTAGATAGATGATACCCTGCAGGAAGTCTGTCGCCATATGGCCCCATGTCTATATTGACGTCAATATAGACAAGAGAACTAGTGACAACGTAAACAGTATTTATAGGCGGTGTCATTAGAGAAACTGTACTGTCAAGAGATATAGTTCATCTCCATTGACCATGTCAACAACGTGTCTCCTTGTAAAATGTGCCGCAAAATTGAACAAGTTAGACTCGTTAAAACTAAAATGCAAGCTATTTTTATTGAAAGCGGAAAGTATAAATATATATATTAATTACTGGTGACTAGCGAAAAAGTACTCCTTTTGTCTACATAATAGTACCGACGTCACTAGTTCGTCAATAGTTTTTCGGTCTACTGTCGACATTCAATGACAATTCAATGTTAAATGTCTATAGCGCAAAGCATTGCGGCGGGTATAGCTGGTCAGTAGTACTGTCGACGCGGTCATTAGTGAAAGAGTATAGATTCACTATTGACATTTCCTGCAGGGTAGATGATATCCAGGGCTGGGCACCACTACATTGAAGCTTTTGCTTGTGTGTATGCTGCCTGCGCTTTACTCTGCACTGAGAAAATTTTTAAATTTTTGAATAAAAGGAAACTTGAATGCGGCGAATAACAGACAGAGTGGAAAACAACTTATTTCATTAGAAAAACACAAGCTTTCTGAATTATGTTAAAATCTGAATAAGTTCTTCAAAATTAATTTCATCTCCTGAAGTCTAAATACGCAAAAGATTTTCAAGGTGGTTATCAGTTAACGAATTAAAAAAAGTTTTTGTCAATATGACGCCAAAATTCAAGGCCTCGACCAAGAGGAAGCAAGGCATCTCTTTGAAGCGAATCTAGTTCCAGTTGAGCCTTTTCATATTCAAATTTAATGCTACAGAGCAAAGGATTTTTAAAAAGATCAACTGAATCTTTAATTTAAAGTATAAAAGTATAACTCAAATACAAATACAACCAATATTACCCCTGCAGAAATTTCAACAAGTGCTGTACTAGTACTTTACTAGTGAAAAAGCCACCAGTACTAGTTCTTTTCTATACCCTTGCCCATATAAAATTCTGTAGAAAATCAGTACAACATCTGTACAGGAAAGCACTAGTGCGGTTGGCACCAGAACTATTCTAGTACTTTTATAGGCAATTGGGTAAATTTACACCAGTTAAATACCAGTGCTGTTTACGGGAAAAAGGTACTAGAATCGTTGATTTTTCCCCTCTATTTCCTTAAGTAAATAATGGGAAGAAGCATTTATGTTCAGTCACTATCGATTGATTTGTAGTTCAACTTTGATTAACGGATACGATTATTCCAATTATCACTAGTACAGTTATGGTGGAAGCTTATCCAAAAAATGGACTGGTTCTTCTAGTTCTGGTAAAGGTACTAGTTCTTTTCAGAGAATTGCCCAACTGTTTACTACAGGGACCTTTCTTATTTAACACGCGCAGTCTATTGAACACGTTGTTATTCACTTCGATTTATTTTCCATTTGATCTATGCAAAGCATGCTACGATAAAAAAAATTTGCTTGCTCTCAATTTTTAGAATGTACCTAAAGCCTTTTCTGATTGGTTAATTTTCTCTCACTGACAAATTTTTCGTTCTCTTCTCTGTCGCTGCTTTTTGTGTTGCTACACAAGTTTTAACTCTCACAGCTCCATGGAGATCTCATGCCCAGCCCTGATGATAACATACCTTAAGGTTTGACCGCAGAACTATTGTAGTTTGACAGGAGTCTCTCGATTTCTGATATAAGAGTCAGTTTTCCGTCAGCATCAAAATCGTCATGGCACCAAAGCGTCTCAAAGGGATTTCCCAATCCATGCAAAGCATTACTGACTTGAATAAAAAGAATCCAGGGATAATTATAATATTTTCTCTAGCCCCCATTGGACAAGGAAACTAACAAACTGTCAGAAGAAGTGTTAACCCTTAATAAATTCGGAATGTAAAGGGTTTTTACAATAGATGAAGAGGTGAAACTTAGATTCATTTTGAAACCCTGCTTCTGATAACAGTCAGCTCAGTTGTCAATTGCTCAAGGACTTCTTTAAGAATCCTCTAATTACCCTCGAACAATTTAAACAAATAAGCAACCCAAAATCCCTTGTTCCAAGAAATATTTACAACATTTAATTTTTGCTAAAATTAAAATGAAAACTTTATTTGGAAATATTTATTTATCTGCTTTAGTACTAATTAGCATTTCGAAAACAGCTTTGGCTTTACATCAACCGTCTACGTGTTAATTGCAATAATAAGATTCGTAAATACTTATGTAATAATAATAATAATATATATATATATATATTTATCTTAAAAACACATTCAACAAACATAAGTATATCTTATAAAAATTATATTTTTTTTTTTTTCGTTTTCTTAAAGGAGAACTAATTTCGTTGAGTAATTGGACGAAATAAAAGAGAAGATAGAGATAGGATTCAACAACAATAAAGATCCTTAAGATTATTTATATATTCGAGTTCAAATATAGCCAACAAAATAACGTTATCAACTCTATAAGATAAAAAAAAAAGCTCAATGAATTTTGTATCATATTTATAGCAGAAGGCTTTTGCAGAAGAATTCCGCCCCAATTGGCAAACCCTTTTGAAATGTATCTAACAAAAACAAGTAAGGGTGTTACAATCAGGCGAACCTGACAATGCAATGCCCGGCACAGATAAACAGTTAGATATATACTTATGTTTTAATCGGAGGCTTAAATAGAAGCTCCAATTTCAGATTTCTTTAAAGTATCTCCAAAAACTCTGTTTTTTTTTTTTAGTTTTTGAGAATTTTGTGACAGACCATGTCTTAGTACTGGAGGCACGACTTAAAATGATCCAATTATTCCTATTCTCGAACTTGATCTTACTCATAATCCCGCCAATATGCATACCGAATTTCGTTAGGATTGATCAGTTCCTTCGTTAAGAAATCTGTACACAAACAGACGGAAATCTGAATGGAATCTCCTGGTGACGCTGATCATTTCTATAAACATTTTGGTATGGTCTATCTCGACTGGTTCTGGGTGTTACACACGTACGCACAAATGCATTATACCCTGGACACAGAGTGTGTCAGGTATAAATATATAAATATCGATATTCTACAAAAGAAATATACAATGCTTTGTAACCTAGACACAATTCGGGCTTAAAGAAAGGATCTCTTAGAAAAGAATGACCATCAGCTTTAAAACGTTTGTTTAAAAGTCGCAAAAATCAGAATCATGAAATAACTTAAGAAAATAGCTCCCATATCATCATTTCTTTAAAATTTGGAAAGATTACTCAAGCAAAAGAATTAAAACAGTAGTTTAACTCAAACTAAAAGCACTCAACTCACTAAAAGACTCAGTAACTCTGGACTCAAGACCCAAGTTGCTCATGATTTTCTTATCGCTTTAATGCTTTTATCTGCTTTAGGACCAAGCACCGATAACAAAGAAACAGTGGGACTAAAAATACTCAGTTTTGAAAAAATTTAATTAACAGATTAGATAAATAATTTATCGATTTTCATGAATGTAATGCAAACAAAAAAAAAATCGAAATTTAGGAACCATTTCTTTGCGGCTCTGAAGTCTGACTAAATAAAATGAAAAACTTTTTGAGCTCTTCTTAGTAAACTTACTTTGAGTTATCTCATGAGCAACTGAGCACATTGAAGACTTTTCGACAAAGAAAATCAAAAAAAAAAAAATAAATAAATAAAAACGATTCAAAAAATTTATCAATTTTTTTTCATTAAGAAATTTTTAGAATATATTTTTTGTGATATATTTTGCTATTTATTTTGTTCGATCGCTTTATTTTGTAATCATAATTTCGGCTTAGTAATTCATTTAGATATCTGTTCATTTTTCAGAGTTCTTGCCTTACATTTCTCTTTATATATATTTATATATGTATATATTTATATATTTATAATAGTAACGCTAATTGTTTACGCTTTAAACAATAATTTAGAATTTCTTGTACAGTTGAGGGGAAAATTGTATATATTTTCGAATTTTCTTTTGTTTTTTTCTATTTTCTTTTATTTGTTTGTGTTTAATTTTACTGTTTCGTTAAACTTTTGTTTGTAATTCGATTTATATCGTTATGTTCGATATCGATAGCTTTATAATATGACGCTCTTTACAACTGTTTTTAACATATTTTGTCAAATTTTCACAAATTAATCCTTTACTTTCGTTGCTTAAATAACATGAATATTGGTGTAAGATTTTTTCTTACATTTTTGAATTCTAATCTTCAATGAAATGCGGTTTAAATAAAAATATTTCGTATTTTTGTTGAAAAATATTAATAGGAATCAACTATTTCGACCGCCCCAAAATTTTTAAACTCGTTGAAATTGTTGATTGCATAATATTTTTAAAGATTTTTATTCAAAAAAAAAAAACAAATTTTTTTTTTTTCAAAATTATTCGAGCTTAAAAATATTTAAAGTGTTTTGTTCTCGGGATGCATCCATGCGGTTTTTTTGATTGTTTTTTTTTTTTTAGACGACAGCGAAAATGTAATGAAATCCATGGCGACAGTCGCATTGTGAACTTAAAGACATTTCAATGAAAAACAGGCAGAGGGGATCGACCAACATTAAAATCTCTTTTCCCCTCTGTGTGCCTCTTGCTATAATAAAATAATTTTCTTCTGTATGTCACGCATTATAACCAGTGCCGGCCACGGAAGCAAGCTAGAAGCAAAAAGAGCGTAAGCACTCGTATGTGCACAAAATTGCTCTCAAATGAGAAGCAAAGCTGAGAGCCAAAAATTCGTTCAGTTGAGTGGAAAACGTCAAGCGAGACGGAGCTGCGTCGGATGAAGCTAGATGAGAACGTAAATTTTTATCAGCCTTGATACACTTCGAAGAAAATGAACTTTTTATACTTCAGGAATTTTTTTATCGTATTCTTAATAATCAGTTATTTTATTATATAATATATATAAATTCAGCACATCATTGATTTGTACAATAGTTCTCTGCTCTGTACTGTAAATTTTCAAGATAAAAGAGTTTCAAGATGAGCTGAAAAAGCTCCAAAATTACCCATCCCTACTTCTTCGACGAGGCGTCGAGTTTTTGCGACACATCGATCCAGGGACATAAAGAACAATATTTTTCGGCTCTAAGAAAAATGTATGCAATTTTGTATGAAAACATCCACAACTGTTTCTCGCTGTGTAATGTGCACGAATACAAACGCAATTAGTAAATATAGTGGTGGCCGGCACTGATTATAACATTGAAATTTTGCACAAAAACAATCTTATCGACGTTTTTAGTATCTGCAGCGCTGACATGTCACCAAACGGAAAGTATCTCCGATAGATGAGCCTAAGAATCGGATGCATCCCTTATTTAACAGGCCTATTATATCATCACAATGTGAAGGATATTTCACAGTTTATAGATACTCGTTACTCATAGCTGTTAAATAATGATTACTAATCGCAGTCATTATTAATTAGATTACTTTAATAGAAAAGCTGAAATAATTGATTAAAATCGCTTCTTTCTTTTTGCTACTTTCCCTTCTGTTTGGCCCAATAATCAAATAATTACGATTACAAGTTATCAAATTGTAATCATGATTACTTGGGATTACTAAAAGTAATCAAAAATAATCAAATGTAATCAAATAAATAACACAACAACTTTTGATGGTAAGTTTTGATTATTTTTGATTATTTTTTGATTTGATTACAATTTGATTACTTTTAGTCGTAATCAATTAATTATCTGATATTTCTCACAAAAGGATTATATAATCATTATTATTATAATTCTTTTTAAATTGTAATCTTATTGATTACAAATCGTAATCGCAATTTAACAGCCATGCTCGTTATTTAGTGTATTTGAACTCAGATGTGAATCGTTTTGAGCACATAAGTCCATCAAATTAGTCATCATTTATCGAGAGGTCATCTTCTCAACAATTGCCTTCATTTGCTCACTCAATAGATTACGTTTATTTAAAGAAGATATTTTCGATTTTCTTTGATGGATGTGATATTTTCTCTCTTAATTTTATTTGCATGCGAATTGCGTCTTTTGACACTTGTTTGCATTGTTAATAAGCTTGATTATATTTGTTTTAAGACTTTTTTTTTTTTGTTTTGTTTTTTCTTTTTGGGAAGACTGGTAAAACTACGCGAGTTAAAAATTTAGAATTTACCATTACATCGGAAACGGTTGTAGGATTTGACAGAAATTAGAGCAGAAAAGCAATTGAAATTCATTTCAAATATTATTACCTTGACAAAACAAACAAAATTCTTATTAGGTCCCTTATCTAAAAGTTTGTTGAATATGTATGTATAACTTTTTCTTTCGTTTTCTTTTTCTTTTTGGTTTTTGTTTTTGTTTTTGCTAGAGATTTAAAACATTGATTTTTAAGTAAAATTATAAAAAAACATTTAGAAAAAATTACTTTTCATTAAAAATAGTTAAAACGTTTTTCTTTTTATTAATGCAAACGATAAAAAAGAAAAAAGTTGCTTTTTTATAATAAAACATCGTTCGTTTTTTAATGATGAACTGGCATCATTGATCTGATAGATTGATATAACAAATAAATTGTAGGAATCAAAGCGAGAGATAGAGAAGCGTCTCCGTTATCAGCTCCGTTACAGGCATCTGTATTGCAGCAGTAGGTTTTGGTGTCCCAGACTTCTACAAAATTATTCAAGCACAAAATTAAGTTTTTAAATTCAAAGTTTTGTGCAGAGACGAAACATGAGAAAGAGAGAGATAGAGAGAGAGAGAGAGAGAGAGATAGAGAGAGAGAGAGAGAGAGAGAGAGAGAGAGATAGAGAGAGAGATAGAGAGAGAGAGAGATAGAGAGAGATATATATAGACAGAGATATTATAGAGAGAGAGAAATAGAGAGATAGATAGAGATAGAGAGAGATAGAGAGAGATAGAGAGAGATAGAGAGAGAGATAAGAGGAGAAGTGAAGAGAGAGATAGAGAGAAGAGAGAAGAGAGAGAGTAGAGAGAGAGAGATAGAGAGAGATGAGAGAAGAGAAGATAGAGAGAGATGGAGAAGAGAAGAGAGAGAATAGAGAGAGATGAGAGAAGATAGAGAAAGATAGAGAGAGATGATAGAGAGAGAAGAGAGAGATAGAGAGAGATAGAGAGAGATAGAGAGAGATAGAGAGAGATAGAGAGAGATAGAGAGAGATAGAGATAGATAGAGATAGATAGAGAGAGATAGAGAGAGATAGAGAGAGATAGAGAGAGATAGAGAGAGATAGAGAGAGATAGAGAGAGATAGAGAGAGATGGAGAGATGAAGAATAGAGAGAGATAGAGAGAGTAGAAGAGATAGAGAGAGATAGAGAGAGATAGAGAGAGATAGAGAGAGATAGAGAGAGATAGAGAGAGATAGAGAGATAAATGGAGAGAGATAGAGAGTGAAAGAGAGATAGAGAGAGATAGAGGGAGATAGAGAGAGATAGAGAGGGAGAGAGAGAGAGAGAGAGAGAAAAAGATGGAGAGAGTGAAAGAGAGAGAAAGAGAGATAGAGAGAGAGGAGTAGAGAGAGAGAGAGAGAGAGAGAGAGAGAAAAAAAGATGGAGAGAGTGAAAGAGAGAGAGAGAGAGAGCGGGAGAGAGGGAGAGAGAGAGAGATAGAGAAAGAAAGAGGTAGGGGCCTTATTTTATTTTGAATTGTACATATGTACATATATTGTTCCATTATAAGCATTCGTTTTTTTCTGTGTTTCATACAAAACTGGCTTCCATAAATCCAATTAACTTAAATAATTATGATCAAACATTATTTACCTTTTTCAGAGCATTCGGTAGCGCAATCTCTCACGGTCGACAGCTCGCTGACGTATTTCTGAAAAAAAAGAAGAAAAAACGATTTATTTTATAAGCCCATTCGAATGCTTTCGAAGCCTTTTCAATTTAATTATCATCATTTTTCGGATTATATGGCTTTTTTCATCGTTCGATTTTGTCAGAATTGATTACATTAATTAATCGAATTTTAGAATATAGAAGGTATTTACTGGGAAAAAAATCCATTGAAATCTGTTGAAATAATATCAAATTGCACGTTCTATTGTACTTGCGAATTGGGCTGTGATAAAATTTATTTTAAAACAAGTAAGGGTGTTTTTGTCAGGCGACCCAAACAATACAATATCCAACACATATAAAGGGTTAGCTTTAAATATTTTAATTTTTTATTTTTAATGGTTTTTAAAACCAAGAAGATTGCTACAAAGTGCTCTGGAGAAGTTGAATATCGCATTATTGGAGAGAAAAAATCCACATTAACTCGAAAAGCTTCGGATTTATAGATACACTCCTGATGTAACTAAGAGTCCGGAAGTTCGGAAGCCTCACCAAATTTTTTGCTATCTTAGTAGTTTACACACATTAATACGATTGGTTGCCCGGAAAATTGGAACTTATGCATTAATACTCTTTATTCTAAGTGGCGAGAGACTTTCCTAAGATCTTCTTCCATGGGTCATAATTAGGACTCGGAAAAATGCCCTTTAAATGACAAAAATAGCGCTTTAAACGATGAACAAATGCTGTTAAAGTTACAAATAATTGCATATGGAAAATATTCTCATGATCTTTGATTTATGCCCAAAAAACCATTCGAAATTAGATATTCTGTATATGGGTTCATATTTCCAAACGGACGTGACAGTTACTTTAGCAATTTTCCCGAATTGAAGAATGTGGAAAATGGTTATATTTTTTCTAATATTATCGTGCAGCTCTTCCGGAATTTTATACTAATCAAAATTTTATGCAGATCAGAAAGGCAATTAGATATGCTCGGACGTGACAGAAAGTTTACTTTTTTCTGGAAATGCCCATACCTATGTATGTTATTAATATTTTATTAGCATTTTATATTTAATTTCATATCAAGCCGTAGTGATAATCATTTGTCTCCGTTGGAGATTTAGTCTAATGCTGCACTTCTTATATGACTTCCAGACTGTCAACTTAAAATCTGAATTTAGCTCCTTAAGTTGAATTTAGAAAATACTCTTTCAGACTATAAATTCTACGAGCCTGTTCGAACTTTAATTAGATGTTTGCTTTGATTGATCGAAAAGATATCGTGGTATAGTGGATAGGCCTCCGCCTTGGAACCCGAAAGGCTGAGGTTCGAATCCGGTCGCAAACAAGATTAATTGGGGAGAAAGATATTTTATTTCTTTTTATTATTAAAACAAACGAAAATTAATTTCACCTCTAAAGATTTGAAAAAAGAAGCAAACAGGTAATTTCATCGTTGTCAAAAAAGGTAGTGAAATGTAAGGGTTGCAGCAACGAATGCCTAAACTCATGAGTTTATTTCTTAATTTAAATACCCTAAACTCAGTTTAAACTCACTACTAAAGTCTACTTAAGGTACTAAATTCAGTTTAATGCAATTGTCTGGAAACCATATTAAGGGAATTTACGAAAATCAGCTGACTTTCGTCAATTTCAGATTTTTGATGTTTCTTTTGGTTCTTACTTAATTCAAGCTTGATTTATGTAGATACTATGTATGTTGAAGTGGCTGCCACAAAGGCCGTTTACCGGTTTACCTAACATGCAATTTTTATAAAATCACTGCTAGGCTTGCAACAATACACTTTGTTTCGCCTGTGCCGGGAATCGATCCTCGGACACGGGAATCGAACCTCGGACATCGGAATCAAGAGCATAGCACGCATCCCCTGCGCTATCCCAGAGCCACATTAAGATACTAAGTATCTGAAACTTGTAGCTGTGCTAAACTATCGTTGTACTTCTACGGGCACAGTCGCATTTAGTTTTTTACTTATAGCGCGTTTCTATATGGTGTTTAACTCTGAGATGTTTAGCTAAACACTTCGAGCGGTTCCACGTATGCGAGGTGTTTAAGTTTCACAGCTGTTTGTTTATTTACAATTGCAAGCAGTGTTGCCATTTGTAGGAAAATCACTTGAAGGGAAAGAGGGACAGAATTATTAAATTCGGCAAAATGTAGGGAATTTGTGGTATATTCTTAAATATTAAGAGATATTTTGAATATAGTTTCTTGTCGATCAATAAAAACGACAAAATAAACGTCTCGTCTCGTGGAGTTGGAAGTGGAAAACCCAGAAAAAAACTATATCTGAAAGATTTTAGGAGGATTATAATTTTTACACGGTTTTGAAATCGATTTCTGTGACATGGCCCATAACCTTAATTTTATTATTTTTGGTAAAAACTATCGTTCAGCATCGATACTCTACCAAGAATCATACAATACAAGATTATGCCTTGCGCATATTATGCATTTTTTCGAATTTTTCCGTGTGTAAAAAAATTTAGGGAATTTTTTGTAGTTTGTAGGGAATTTTTAGTTTTGCTTTTGGCAACATTTTTTGTTTTTTGTTTTTATTTTCTTTTGACAGTTAGATATGCATGAAATTCCGATACGATAAATCGATTATTTTTTTCCTATCGATGAAAGTGTTTATGAGGTGTTAAAGAGATAAACACTTCGTTATCGCGTTTAACTTTTGTATGGCAAAACACGAGTTTAACACCTCGTTTAGGGCCCTAAACGCTTAAACGCGAGTTAAACACCATATGGAAATGCATTATTAGTTAAACCCTGAACTTGTCCTAAACAAAAGGTAAAGTTTATATAATAGGGTACAATATAACGTTGATAGATTTACAAAATGAATGTTCAATCGAGAAAAATTTCTGATTAAATTTCTTATCGTCGATAATTTTTGCTTTCATCAAGAAATCAATGGTTCTATTTTGCTTTTTAATAGGGCAATAAATAACAATTTAGAAGAGGGGCTATCAAATTAATATGTACAGTCAATAACCATTTATTTCTCGAAAGAGTAAATGCCGTTTGAAATACTTATCTTTTGCTATCAGTTACCTTAAACAAGACTGTGGTCTGTGCAGACCTCTCCTCCTTAAAGAAGACCAGAATTAATGAGGAGCTTGAATCGAAGCAGACATAACCTTCGGGCCATAAATTCCTCTCTACGGACCTGACTAACTCGCATTTAATCGTTTTAAAATTAAGAATGCTTTCAATGTTCATTTATACCGCATGAACCCTAAATCTAAATCATGATCTTATCGGGCGATCATAAAACATATTTGGCAACTTGTTTTCTCTGCTACCAGCAAAACAGTTCAATCTTTAGTCCAGTATCGTACAGATGTCGCAAATGAAAGTTTTTGCCAAAATTTTCATCGGATTGGTCATATTTGGCCGCAGTTTGGCCATTCCAAAATGTAATACAAACATTGATGACTGTCGGGACCGAAGAATGCATCCTGATCTGCCAAGTCCTAAAACCGCACGGACACGATTAATTGAAGGTGAATCTATAAACGAGTACTGGATAAGCAAAGGGAAGGACTTCGTGGAAAAGAAAATTACTACCGATCCAAATATCAACCGCGCAAGGAATGTGATCATGTTTTTGGGTGATGGAATGGGTTTGACAACAGTCGCTGCGGCTCGTAATGTCCTTGGCGGTGAGGAGAAACAGCTCTCGTTCGAGCAATTCCCTTTCACTGGGCTCTCGAAGACATATTCTGTTGATAAGATTGTTCCCGATTCTGCTTGTACAGCCACTGCTTATTTATGTGGAGTGAAAGCACAATATGGCACGATTGGATTAAGCGGAAATGTTGAGCGTGGTGACTGCATGGGAATGATGGATACAAACAATCATGTGAAGTCGATTGCTCAGTGGGCCATTGAAAGTGGAAAATGGGCTGGTGTGGTAACAACAACGCGAGTTACTCACGCTTCGCCTGCGGGTGCCTATGCACACATCGCCGATCGTGAATGGGAGGATGACACTCATGTAAAAGCAGATTGTGGAGCTGAATCCGGTATGCCAGATATAGCTGAGCAGCTGATTCACGGAGAAACGGGCAGTAAATTGAAGTTGGTGATGGGCGGTGGAAGAAAACAATTTAAAAGTGGTCGTTCGGATGGACGCGACTTGATTGAGGAGTACAAAGCCCAAGACTCGAAAAATGTTTACCTGGAAACGCGTAGCGAACTAATGAAACAGAATCTAGCTCATGCGGATCGTATAGTAGGACTTTTCCAAGACAGTCATATGTTATATCATATGGAAACTAATGAAACCACAGATCAACCAACTTTGGAAGAAATGACTCGAAAGGCAATTGAATTCTTGAGTCAAAATTCTCAAGGATACTTTATCTTCATCGAGGGTGGACGTATCGATTTGGCTCATCACGATAACATGGCTCGGATAGCCCTAGATGAAACGGTCGAATTTTCGAAGGCCATACAAGCTGCTCGTGATATGACAAATGAAGACGAAACTTTGATTGTTGTGACCGCAGACCATTCGCACGCTTTCAGCTTCTCGGGTTTTCCCGTAAGTTTTTAAAAGATTTTAACCAAAACGGCATTAATTAATTTAATTATCAGAACCGGGGAGATAATATTTTTGGAGCCGCACCGGCAATGAGTGAAGATAGCATGCCCTATATGACTTTGAGCTACGCTAATGGACCAAGCTATGAAAAGTTCTACGATACTGAGCAACATAAAAGAATCGATCCTATGCAGGTAGTAAAAGGTGAAGCTCATGACTTATTTCCGGCCACATTGCCATTGGCATCCGAAACGCATGGGGGAGATGACGTGCCAGTTTTCGCGTCTGGACCCTGGGCCCATTTATTTAGTGGTGTCTATGAGCAAAATACTCTTCCACATTTGATGGGTTACGCAGCATGCTTGGGTAAGGGACTTACAGTGTGCAACAAATTGTAATACCTACTGAAGTAATTTTCTAAATAAAGAAAATTTTAAAGCAATTGTTCAGACAATACTTTTTTGCTCCAAACAATTAAAAAATCCATTCAAATCAATCGCAACTTGTTCTTCTATTCAACTTCTTTGCCGTTTCAATAATTTATATAGAACAATTTTTGTCTATTGCCATAAATATCAATCTTATCGAATTTTCTTATCTCTGATATATTAAGAGATAATTCGGCTTTGCTTAAAAATCGGGCTATTCTTTTCTGTCGATTTCAGTTGAAGTAAAAATGTTGCCTAGGCAAGATCTTTTGTGGTTTAGTCTCGCGATAGCGTTCACCATTTCCTTCGTGTGTGCGTCTGCTTTACCGAAGTGCAAAGTTGACGATGTTGGTTGTCTCGAGCAAATAATGCATCCCAATATACCTAGCAAGCGGCAGTCCTTAAAGTCAAATAATGAGGAAGAAAGAACAAATGAGTTCTGGACTAATAAGGGTCGTAAATTTATTGAACAAAAATTGAGCTCAAACTGGAGTGTAAAACACGCAAAGAATGTCATCATGTTTTTGGGTGATGGAATGGGTTTAACAACAGTCGCTGCGGCTCGTAATGTCCTTGGCGGTGAGGAGAAACAGCTCTCGTTCGAGCAATTCCCATTCACTGGGCTCTCGAAGACATATTCTGTTGATAAGATTGTTCCCGATTCTGCTTGTACAGCCACTGCGTATTTATGTGGAGTGAAAGCACAATATGGCACGATTGGGTTAAGCGGAAATGTTGAGCGTGGTGACTGCATGGGAATGATGGATACAAACAATCATGTGAAGTCGATCGCTCAGTGGGCCATTGAAAGTGGAAAATGGGCTGGTGTGGTAACAACAACGCGAGTTACTCACGCTTCGCCTGCGGGTGCCTATGCACACATCGCCGATCGTGAATGGGAGGATGACACTCATGTTAAAGCAGATTGTGGAGCTGAATCCGGTATGCCAGATATAGCTGAGCAGCTGATTCACGGAGAAACGGGCAGTAAATTGAAGTTGGTGATGGGCGGTGGAAGAAAACAATTTAAAAGTGGTCGTTCGGATGGACGCGACTTGATTGAGGAGTACAAAGCCCAAGACTCGAAAAATGTTTACCTGGAAACGCGTAGCGAACTAATGAAACAGAATCTAGCTCAGGCGGATCGTATAGTAGGACTTTTCCAAGACAGTCATATGTTATATCATATGGAAACTAATGAAACCACAGATCAACCAACTTTGGAAGAAATGACTCGAAAGGCAATTGAATTCTTGAGTCAAAATTCTCAAGGATACTTTATCTTCATCGAGGGTGGACGTATCGATATGGCTCATCACGATAACATGGCTCGGATAGCCCTAGATGAAACGGTCGAATTTTCGAAAGCCATACAAGCTGCTCATGATATGACGAATGAAGACGAAACTTTGATTGTTGTGACCGCAGATCATTCACACGCTTTCAGTTACTCAGGGTATTCTGTAAGTGTTTTAGATTGTTATGGTAAGAAAAAATACATTAAAATTAATAAATTGCACATATTTTCAGCATCGTGGTAGCGATATTTTTGGAGCCGCACCGGAAATGAGTGAAGATAGCATGCCCTATATGACTTTGAGCTACGCGAATGGACCAAGTTATAAAAAATTCTATGATACTGAGCAACATAAAAGAATCAATCCTCTGCGGGTAGTGAAGGGTGAAGCTCATGACGTGTTTCCAGCGACATTTCCATATGAAATTGAAACCCATGGAGGTGATGATGTGCCAGTTTACGCTTCGGGTCCTTGGTCGCATTTATTCACTGGAGTGTATGAAGAAAATGCCATACCTCACATGATGGGCTATGCGTCTTGTTTAGGCCCCGGCATTACATTGTGTAATGTAAAATTTCCGTAAAACATTCATATATTCGTGTATTAAACCAAATTTCTCGGCCAAATGTTCAGTAAAACGCATAACAACAGTTCTCAATTGTCTTCAACTTGACAATACGCTACCATAAGAAGTTTATCTTATCAATTGAGAACCTTTTTATTCGTAGCGCTTCCACAGATCGCACCGATTGTTCGGAAATGCTCAATAGATAACTTTATTCTCAAGAGCAATGAAAAATGTGATATGTTTCTGAATAAAAGATCATTCTTTTTATAGATAAATCCTATTTTTTTTCTCTACAATATATTTTAAATGCAGAACGAAATTGTAAATAATTACGTTTATGTTGAGAAATTTTGAAGTTCTGAACTGCATATATTGAGATACGAGTAGTTCTTTCATGAATTGAAACTAATTGAATTGCTTACTATATAACTTCTCTCAAACTATTCTTGAACTAGTGACCATTAGGTATACCTATGTACCAAAACAAATTTTTTCTTAATTTGTCGACCAATGTATTGAATCGTCTTTGCTATCATTGAGCAGTCATTGAAACATTGCCACCCTCTCATTGGACTATTGTAAGGCTTAGTGTCGACTAAAGATATTTTTATGTAGAGATAGAGAATATTAATTAATATGAGTTGTACCCTAAAAGTATTAATGTCAATATTCGTTTATCTTTTCTACCATTTTAAATAGTGTCATGTGGTGTTTTGTTCTTATATTCGACATATTTTTGACCCATTTCGGACTCCGAAATATGAACCTATTATTTTCGACATATTCTGACTCATTTCAGACTCATATTTCGGAGCACTCGTTAACTGTTTGCTGGGAAAACACTTGTTTAAATACGTAAGTAGATAAGTGTATACACTATACGAGCTCTCTACAAACACAAGAGATATCTCTCGCATAAAAAAATTTGTAGCGTACACATTTTTTTTATGTGTGAGGTAGAGCAAAATATTTACTATACGCTCTATCAAACATTTTTGATAAAATTTTTAATTCTAAAGCAGAGATTTTTACGAGTGAGATGTGACTTTAATTAGAACTGAAATTTTTCAAGGATCTTCTTAGAATTGCTTAGAATGTGCATGTAAGAAATCCGTTCGCTATCCGACGCCTACCCTATCGGAATTTAGGCAATCAGATTGAAAAAAAAAAAAAATGTTATACAATTAGTTGAAAATCAATTAATTGCGATTACATTCATGAACTTCAATACAATTTATTAAATCTACATGTATTCGATCTCTCCGTGGCGTAGCGCATAGCGAATGCGCTTAGCAATCCGAAGGCTGGAGTTCGAATCCTGTTGCAGGCAGAAATAAGATGTGGAAAAATTGAGAATTGAAAGAAGCAGGTAAATTTTATATATTAAGGAAAATTTTGATTATCTCATAAGGGAGAAAAAAAGCTGCCACCACCCATACAGTAAAGTTTCCATCCTTTCTTCAAAAACGTCATGCCACAAGCTTTTTTAAAAAGGCCTATAAGTTCCACTAGAAATTTTCTTTTTTTATTATTTTGAATAATAAGTTTGGTTGAAAGCATATTCTTCTAAGTTTGTTAATTATTATTTAAATATGTATTAGTATCTACTTTTTACCCAAAAAAAAAAAAAAAAACTTGCCTGAACGGGATTTGAACTCACCGACATCGGATTGTTAGACAATCTCTCTTATTTTTGTTTTAAGAATTCCTTCTCAATTAACCACTTTGAAATCACTCAAAGAAAAACTAAAATAATATCAATTTACAATAAACTGATTTTAAACAAATTTAAAAGATTTGCAGATTTAGACAATTGACTTTGCCGTAGGACATCGCCATGCTAAGAAAGGCAGTTTTCTCCATGGGAAAAAGTCAGAGTTTAAATTAATTGTCACTTTAAATCAATCAGTTTTTCCATTAATTTAAAATTAGTTGAAATTCCTAAAGGTTGGATCCGGAGTTATGTTTGAAAATTTGCACGTCTTCTTTTGGCTGTTTAAATCTCTGTATTACCAAAATAAAACAACAAAACAATCTGCCTCAGGTTTTTTTTTTTTTTTTTTTTTTTTTTTTTTGATATCTCCAATGCTGGCTCCTCCCCTGAATTGTATCCGAGATTTCGAAAACAGCCACTTGAAATATGTCGAAGGCAGCCCCTAATTTAGATCGGTAGAATCGTAGAGACTGGTAAGGTAGAGCCTTTACACACTACACTCTACTCCCTCCATAGTCGACACCTGGCTTAAATGTTGACTCCATGTAGTTAATCGACCTTTCCACTATACATTTGTTGATACTATTCATGTTGATATGTCACCCCGGACTAACCCAGAACTATTTCATTTCAGTTATTTAGCCTCCCCATTACTACAGGGTACCTGTACACTGTGCTTCCAATGATTCAGACTTGTTAAATTTTCCTTGTTGGCATGTAAAATAGGGTTATGCCAACGCAATCAACCAGCAACAAAACAGAAAAAGATTGAAATGATGACATCAACAAGATTTCTTCACAAAGTTTTTGCTGCCCCGTCTTTCAATGCTGATTTCACAGCAAGTGAATGTCTCATTATACATACGTATGTATATAGTAGATATGCATGTATCTTGGCTTTAATGTGCATCACACTGTGTGCCGTTTTGCAAGGACAAAGACTAACTGCAAATGACATGAGACGTTAATAAGTCATGTGCTCAGTTGAAGCTTTCGAATTATAGAATTTTCTCTCTTTGGTTTACTTTGGAAGGGAAAAGAATAAAACAGAAATCTGTTCGAATGACCCAGAAATAAAAAGACGTCAATATGAATTTAAGGCATTCAATATTCTTGAACTTAAAAGAACATACAAATCGATTTCAGCTTATATTGCCTTATCATCAAAATTCTATAAATTTTCACCAGAAGACAGACGACTCAAGAGAGTCAAAGGCAAATGGCAAATAAATACAACGAAAATTACGAATGCAATTTTCTTTTTCTTGTCTTCATCGATTCGAAAATGATTGTCGAATTCAACGGAAAACGCTACGAATCATTTTGCAGGCGTCGGCTGCTCCTCCTGCACTTAATCAAAGTCAGCCATTTTTCTTTTTTATGAGCAATGGAGAATTCTTAGCGTCATAGCTGAGAACATTAAATATGCATTTTGTTCATTTTTGTGGCAGCTAAAATCGCTGTAATTCTCCCTTTTTCATCTGATGGGATTCTTTGGGTTTTTTTTTTCACGATAAAGTTGCATTGAGCTCAATTTGCAATGATTGCGTTCTTTTTCCTTCTTTTGAATTTCGTAAATGATCTCATTTTTCTTTTACTCTTTTTTTTTTTTGCTGTTTTAAATACTAGGTACTATATTTGTGGCATTCAATCATTAGGACTTTGAGAAATATCGAAATTATCGAAGATGAATTTAAAACTAGACAAAAAATAGAGAAAGTCGAATGGAATTTTTTCAAAAGATCTTAACTTTTTCATGCCAAAGAACTATTCGCATTCCTATCAATTGGTACTAGTAATGCAAATTATTATTTCTGAATTTCTCAGCAGATTTGAATAAACTTTCCCCTTGGATTTTGGTATTCTAAGCTCGATGACAGTATTAAAAAGAAAATCTATATGGAAGTGTTTTTTTATTTTGGTTTTGGAAAAGTTGATTTTTTAGCTAATGTGGGTATTGCAGCTTTTTCGAGCAGGACTCGGCAATCCATCATCCGATTTGAACAAGTTATCGATCAAATTGAAGTTAATTAACATCTCTAAGACTTTTTCTTGCATGGTTCTATGATCGATCATGAATGTAAGATTCCGTAGCCCTTTGAACCTTCAATGATATCACATTTTAAGTCATGAAATTTCTTCTTTCATGGACATCGAAAATATAGTTCTCAAAGAGATGTTTGTTTTTATGCATTTTTGATATAAATCATAAGTACCTACAAGAAAAATAAGCAATGAAAATTATTTTTAGCCTTATCACAAAAATACGTTGCATACTTTAAGGCTTATATTAATAACTCCTGATAAAATATGTTGTAAACTAGTATAATACGTTAAAATAACAAAATTAGAAAATCCCTTCCTTTTTCGATGAGAAATGTCCATTTTATTCTAATTGGATGGAACAACAATGAGATTTTCAAAAAGTTTCTAGTGCATATGTATGCTCTCAGTATTGACATGCTGCGGTAAACGTGCAGAAAAGACATTTTTTAATTTAAAAACGCGAAAATCATCCGAAAAAGCGTAAAAAATTATGGTTTTTGTATTAAAAACTGTTGTATCAAAATATCAAGTAGTCGTTTTGATTGCGTATACATGATATACGTATAACATTGCTCATACGTCGGGTGAGTTGCACGTTCACCGTAGCATGTCAATACTGAGAGCATCCATATGCACTAGAAACTTTTGAAAATCTCACTGTTGTTCCATCCAATTAGAATTAAACTTGTATTTTAAATGAAAGCAAATACTTAGAGGATTTTTTTTTAATTTTTAGACTAGCGTCAAACTGGGAATACACTGAAAAAAAATTAAAATTTTATTTTTAGTTTTGTGAAAAAATTTTCTCAGTGTAAAAATTGAACAAAATTTTTTAAGATTTTTGTTATATTAGCAATTGGCCAACGTCTGTTTCATCTTAATTAGTTTTTGAGATATAAAATGTAAAAAAAGCTACTAAAAAAGGATTTTGAAGGATATCTCAAGGAGAAAAATCAACAAAACTTCAAAATCCCTTTCAGGTTGCAGTCCGCAGTCCGCCAGACCATTTTTTGACTAGCTACATATTTCATTTTTTCTGTAATAATTTTAAGCATAGTTTCAGGCGTATTTAAGATGAACTTTCTTTTGAAAAAGCGCAAGAAAAAAATTCGCTTTTGACCCATGGTTCCCTGGGAATTCCTTCTAATAAAAAAAATCGCAGAATCTTGTGTTACTAGAGAAATTATCATTTATTTTTTGTCGAACAATCCATCCCAATAAAGATAGTTCTTGACCGATGCATATTTGAATTTCAGCTGTTATATCATTGGCTTGTTGCAGCCCGTGTTCTCAAAAAGGACTCACAACAAAACATTCACATTCGTCAGAAAAATTTTTTATTTCTCTACATTTTCGCTTAGGTATTTATTGACTTTCTTTTCAATGAACAGCACTCATGATATGAACTTATTTAATACTACCTCGTGCAATCATTTTTCCCTTCTTAAGTAAAGAAGATAACAGATGGCATAGAGTCACGTCATCTTCAAATTGATTTCTAGAGCATGACTTCTCAGTTCGTTCTGAAAGGAAGACGTCTAGGAACTTTGAATGGAGAGTAAGGTATAAAAGAACGTATCTCTCTTCACTGAAATGCAAGGTCACTTAGCCTAAGTAAGTAGTAATCCTCGCTTTCTAAATAGTGATAGCTCACAATTCCAAGAGCCGGAAAATCCTTTTAAAATCTTTAAAATATTCTATAAGTGCACACAAAAGTGGATGCAGAAAATCGTTTGCACATCATTATCGTTGGTATTCGACACCAACATGCGAATCTCAATCCCACGCTACAGCAAATCATAAAAAAGTTACCGTGAATTCCTTGTGCCGTGACACTTAAAACCATTCATACACATTTACGATTGCGCTAATTTGCTCCTTAACATAATTACGTAGCGTTTAAATGCAGAAAAAAGAAAATTTCTCAAATCGTAGGGTTTTCATAGCGGTGTGGTAGTTTGGGTGGTTTAAGAACATTTGGCGGGCAAACCAAAGTGTAATCAATTACCTTCGAACATGATTAATGCGTTTTTACCTTGCTTAAAACAAAATGCAGAAGATAACTACTTCAAGGAAAAGAAGCCAAAAAATAAATAATTAAAATTAACTATCTTCATAAAGAGACATCATCCTTAAAGCGGACATCTGTTATGCCAAGCCAACAATTAGTTCGTTAGCCCATTTCTATTGAGTGTTCTAAGACAATTGTTCCTTTTGGTATCTGCTGCGTGAAGTGTTTCCTTTTCCTTTTTTGTTAAATTCTTCCATTTGCTAAAATCGTCGTGTTTTCGTAAAAGCTCCGAAAGTTGCTCTTTCGGCAAAACAAATGTTAAAACTGGCAGCTAAAAATTTCGTCAATTTGATTCAGGCTCATAAAATCGAGTCATTTACTTTTGTCGCCGCTTTCATCCTTCGATAATGAACGATAAAAAATAGGGATGAAAATTATTTATATAAATCAAAATAAACAACCAACGCGACATAAATAACTATTAATTACATATTCATTGCGTTGTCGTTCGGAAGATTACCATGCCGACAATTTGGAATGCAGCCAACACAATTTTGCATGCAACGCATTGTCTCTTTTGTTTATTGATGCAATAAAGCTGCAGAATAATCCCTCAAAAATGTGAGTAAATAACCGAGGATTGAATTGTGCTGTGTTAAATTATAGCTTGGAAGCTTTTCATATAAAATGATATAAAAAGGGGGAAAAGCTCCAAAGGAATGAGTGTCAATAAAAAATGTTTGCATTAAAATTAAAAATTGATTTATTAAATAAGTAAATAGACGGCTTTATTGATGTAAAATTTTTAAAATATTTTCCTTCCACTTTCTTCACTTTCACTTTTCTTGGCTATTCAAAAAAGCATTACAAAGTGATCTTTTCATGGTTTGAAGATTGAGGAAAATAAAATAGAATTCAAATTATTAAAATTAAAATCCGAACATTCCGTAGGTTTGCGATTTCTTCTATGTTAGTTACAGTCATGTCTGCGAATGTGCTTCGACTGAAATGCGAGAAGAAAATCATCGAAATAGCTTCAGGTGAATACTTAAGTAATGAAATATGCATAGTTTTAGGTATTTTTAGTGCATATTGTAGAGGTAACACTGTGAATTTCATTTCATTAATATGTCGAGCAATTTCCTGCAATACAAAAACTTTGTCCTCATACCCGAATTTAGCAACATTCAAGGAGACTTAAGGTGAAACATGTGTGTCATTTGAGGTTTTCGCAGGTTTTTGAGGTTGAATTTCACAAAGTTCAAAACTCCTGAAAAGGAAACTTAACCTTTACGAAAACAATTTACGCAACTAAGCTCTTTATACTAACACGTAGAGTGATATTCTTTAGGCGTGCTCATGGCAAGAGAGTCCGAAAGTTTTTTTTTTTTCGCATAAACCTTTAACGACTCCTTCGAAGGGACTCCTTGAGTTACTTCACCTCAAATATTTTCGTTTTATTGGAAGCTATTTTTGAAAAAAAAAAAACAACACACACGTTTAGGATAGCTCAGACTTTGCATTCAAGTCCTTTTAAATCCAGGATAATCTAAAACATTCAATGGAACGTCTAAATAATTTTTGCTTGAGCAATGTTCGGTTAACGGAACAGCTTCGAAAGAGCCCCCTGAACTCTGTGGAACGAACTTGGGAAACGCTGTATTCATAAGTTTGTACATGTCCGTGTCTGTAGGTGTAAAACTTCGTACGCACGAGCAAAGACGATCCGATAAGTGGGACTTTTCCGAAATGACTTTTGACTCTTGCTTTCCAAATGCCACAGTCAGAACTCATTAGCCGATTAATTAAAAGCTTTTGTTCCTATGACACGTTGCTTTCAAAGGAAACGAGCAGAGAGTGACAGAGAACATAACCACGTGATTTGGATTTGCCATTTCCTAATTAATTACAAATTGATGGAATAGAAAGCAAATTTCGTCGTTTCTCATTTCGATTTAATTGTGGAATTTTGTTGGTTTTCATTAAATATTATAAAATTGTTTTTCTTCGATATTCTCGGTAACTTGAGATTCAATAGATTCTATAATTACAATTGCATGCCCAGAAGTTCAAACCTGCCGCGCCTCTTTATATCGTATATCAATTTCACTCGACACGATTTTCCAATCTGAATATTTGAATTTCCCGATTTTTTCGCATTAGCCAGCGAAAATTCGATGCAACGTCAAAGAGTTGATACTGAATCGTTTTTCTATACATTTCCTGCAAGTTCTCGCAAGTTCAAGGAACCGTAAAATAGGTTATTCCACTGCTGTATTATGTCGTATGTTTTACTTAAGGATTGCCTGTAAATCTTAAAGGCACTGGAGCATAAAAGCATACCTTTCATATTTGCGACACTCAAAGAAGAGATTTATTTTTATCCTTTTATTTTGTCTCCTTTTGTTGTGCCAAAGTTTTGGGCGTCAAATCCTGGCATGAAGGTTTTAAATTCTAAGCAAAATGAATTCAGACGAGAAGTTATTGTATAAAAAACGACCAAAGTCACGTATGTGTGCAATAAATCAGAGCTATCAAAAAGGCTTATCAAAACTTTTAATATACGCGCTGGCAATTTTCACATTCTTCCTCCCAAAAATTCGTCGTAACATTTTGACACTACATAATTTCAGCGAACAAGCATAACATTTGCATGTTTTTATATTTTATTTATTTATTTTTTTATTTTTTTGGTTTTCGTTTTGTGTAAGTTTTTATGGATTGAAGCTTTGAAAACGCACTATTTTAGGGTTGCCATCACTAGAAATTCCATTTACAGGACATTTAAGAATTTTATTGAAATCATCTTTTTGGGAAAAGTATCACTCGAAATATCTCCAAATTTGGAAATTCGACAGCAGTTTCTAGGCACTAGAAGTGTCTCATGGAAAAAAGTGACGTAACTGTTACTCCAGTAGCGTACGGTCGTTGGTAATATTTAGATTTTTATAAAGGTCTTCCTGTTTACTTAGGGCGAGGAGGGGTATTTCTTGCATTCTTCCCCCATTGCTCCCGGGCGCCGAAATGTCTCGCCATGCCACTGTGTTACTCGAGTAACAAAGATCTTTGTGTCTAATAGACCATTTTTTGGGTCTCATAACAATTCCCTAAGAAAAAATGAAAAAACTAGGTCATGTCCTTGAACAGGATAACAGCATCTGGCAATGTGAAATTTTTGCTTGTCTCGATTTATTTATTCCTTTTATGTGGATCATTAGCATGCAAATTCATACTTCATCCTGTCTAAGGGAAGATTACATATCTTATTAAAATCTTTTCGGGTTTATTATCTCAAATATAACAAGTAAGAAAGCTAAAGTCGGTCAAGCCCGAATTGAAATACCCAGCGTCCCGATATTATTGGTGCACTATGTTACGAAAAATCTCCATTTGTGGGCGTGGCAGTGGGCGGGCTACATAAATTTTTGTTCCTACACCTTTCATTCGCCTTGGTCAACCTATGTTGCGAATTTGAAGCTTCTACGCCTTTTACTTCTGAAGTTAAGAAACTCTCCATTTGTGGGCGTGGCAGTGGGCGGGCTACATAAATTTTTGTTCCTACATCTTTCATTCGCCTTGGTCAACCTATGTTGCGAATTTGAAGCTTCTACGCCATTTACTTCACAAGTAACGATAAACCCTTATTTGTGGGCTTATTTGTGGGCTTATTTGTGGGCGTGGCTTGAGGAGGGCGGCGTCCGTTTTTTCCCAGGATATGTCCTTTTTCGAAGTTTACCAGTACACTAAATATCAATGAAATGTGTTGAGTGGTTCGGCTTTTTTCGGCTTCATTGGTTCAGCCGTTTTGGAGGAGATCCGACCACGGACGGACGGACAGACAGACAGACGGACAGACGGTTAGACGGTCAGACGGACAGACGGACATGTCTAAATCGATTTAATTTTTGATCCTGATCATTTCTATATATATTTGTCTATATCTCCGGAGCTTAGTTCTCCCTGTTACAAGATTCGCACAAAACTAATATACCCCGCTTACGCTGGGTATATAAAGACGACATGTAGACATTAACTGAGGAACTTCATTTGGGCATTTACATGAATAGGGCAACGACAACAAAAAAATAAATAAAATTGCTTGAACATTTTTTGTTTGTTTTGAAGTAAAGAAGGCAAAATTTTAATGAGTTCGTATAAAGGGAAATTTTTAGCTGTTTATATGAAAAAAAAAAAAATGAAAAAAAAAAAAAACGGTGGAAGTTGGAATCAGAGTCGGTCGATGGGTTAACGTTCAGACAGTCATGACCGTACTTTCTTAATACCCTTTTTGCTGTTTTCATAGAAGAATAACTTAAGTAAATAATACACAACATTTAATCACGTTTGCCCCTTATTAACTCAATCTCTTCCACACTCTCAATTATTTCTCTCAGAACATCCTTGTCAATAGTCCTTTTTATAAAAAAAAAAAAATTTTTTTAAAGTAAAATAAACGAAAAATTCGATTACTAATTACCCCGATTTCAATAAATAGATCCACATTAATTAATGACACGCAAAGCATTCTTTCCATTTGCAAAATTAAAAGCCTTCCAATAACTTATTTCGGATTTCCGGACTGACTTCCGTTCCACCACTGCTTTGAAATCGGGTGAGTTTTTTCTTGCCCACAGGCAGGACAAATTTTGAGCTCTGATGCAGACAATTTCCTCGACTTAAAGGCAGTTTGAGTTATTGAGCTTTTTGTTAGCTTCAGTTGCTTTTGGCGTATTCGGATGTTGTTGTTTTTTTTTTTTTTTTATTTTAACGAGCGCCGGGAAAAACATTGATGGCACAAGGGTATGAGCGAAATGATAGGGAATGAGAAATGAAAATATAACAGAGCAGAGAGTTGACAATAAATTTCCGCAATAAAACTCGACATTGGCATAGAAATTATATGAAATATTTCACCGAGAAAGGTTCCTCTGTTTTTTTTGTTTTTTTTTTTAATTTTTTTATTAGTAATAGGCCGTTTACATATGTCGTTTTATTTGCGTTTTAGCAACTTTGCCCGTTTTAGCACTAAAACAACTTAGATTTTTCCCGTTTTATCATACAAAAATAAAACGAGAAACTTTCCTGTTTTAATTTAAAACAAGTAGCTAAACAAGATAAATCCTGCTTATAACTGATAAAAATATCGAAATCTGAGTGTCATCACTATAAAAATGCAAAGCATATGGTAATTGAAATTTCTAATTTAAAAATTTTGAGGTTGTTTCCACAACCAATGTAGAAAACGAACACAATTTCAATAATTGCTTCTTTTCTAAATAACAATATTCACTCATATTTCACGTGTTAAGCAAACAAAAGAGAACCACAAAATGACAAAACGACATGCGCATATGTAAACACCCCGTTTTGACTTAGTCGTTTTAGCTTAAACGAGTAGCGCTAAAACGTATATATAAATGCCCTATAAGACGACAAAAATAAGCAAAAAGTCAGTTCAAGCTGTTGTTTGACATAAAACATAATAAAAATCGGAGAAGTCATTTAAATGGGAAATAAAAAAATTCTAACAAATAAATCTTAATCGCGCCAAAAGAAGAAAAAAAGGCATTGCTGTTAAGCTTTCCTCATGGAAATATCAAAGTCTTAATTCAGCTTTTCACACTTGATTTGTTATTCCCATTTTTTGGGATTTTTGTTTTTCTTTTACTTCTTTTCTTTTCTTTCCGCATAAAAAGTAAAAGCGATTCCTTTAAGAGGCCACAGCAATGAGTGTGGCAGATTGCAAACAGCTGCACTCGTCTCGGAATGAGACTAGGATTTTGTGGTTTTCCATTCGTATTTCAATTCGGTTCTCATCATTTATTTCATTTTCACCATTTCTGGAAAATGATTTTTTCATCTCTCTTGATTTTATTCTTGTTTGCTTTGTAGTATCATAAGCCAGATTATCTATCACATTGATCGATCTCACTTTTAGATTTGTATCTGATTGTTCAGATTTGAATATTAAGACCAAAAAATATATTTTGATTTTAAGGAAATCACCAGTGGCGAATCAATCTTATAGGCAACATAGGCAGCTCTTTAGGGTGGAAAATTTTCATGGGCGGAAAATTCTGACCGGCAATGCATAAATAACAGAAAAGGCGAAAATTTGGCTGCTGTTTGAGGCGGTAAAATCTCATATGCATTGTCTTAATCCGCTCCTGAACATCACCGTTGACGCCAAACTTTTGGGAGTCCTTAACGATTTCGAACGAAGAAATATTTCCCAAAAAATTATGGGAGAAACAAACTGGGGTTTCTTCATTAACTTGAAGACCAGAGCACTCAGCTTTTCATTGAATTTTAATTGAAGTTCATTATTTCTACTTTATCCAATTAAATATAAAAATTTAATTCTTAATTAAGGATATCCATTTAGTGTTGAGCTCCTAATATTCTTCTTTGTGTAAAACAGAAAGAAAATCTATTTTAAAAGCATTTCTAATGTCTGAAATTGGTATATTTCAACATTTTAATAAATGGATGTGTAGAGAATTTTACGAATCAGATTCTTGCGCAATCAATGCATAAGAATTTTTTCACAATTTACCTTTAAAAAAGGTGCGCCCTTTTTCCTCGAAAATCCACCAGAATGTTTTTCAATCGCATTAGTCGAAAACAACTGCGAAACAAACTGCGAATATCAAATAACAAGAATGACTTTGCTATTAAATTTCCTGTATATTTTCAATATTCAGAATCGGCTCTTCAGAGAATCGCAATCGTTTAACAATCGTTTTCGATTCAAAGAAATAAAGAAAACTAAATTCCGAGGATGCCACAATTGTATAACACGGTGCAACACGCAAAATTGAAACAAAAGTTTTATTGCAGTTCCTGAAAGTACTTGATAAATGTAGCAATTTGCGATATTTATTTTTGCTACATTGGCTACAGGTTCATTTTAAATCGATCTCGAAAAGTGTGGCCGAGAATTAAGTAGCGCATTTACTTATAGCTTATATCTACTACGCCGTTTTATATTTTATTTTTTTTCTGTCTGTAACTTAGTTATATTAAACATGAAGAAAAGAACTGTAGTTATAACTGATCCAAAAAAAACTCCATCTGGTGGGTAAAAATACATATGGGCAATTCTACGAGGAGCTGGCCCACCCGTGACAGCGATTCTGAGCACAAATTGTGTAATTTCAGTGCCTAGCGATTGTTAAACGTTTAAAAAAATTTTTAGATCCTTGAGAATCACGTGCTTTTTTTTCAATTGGTATGAGCTAAAGCATAAAAATGAGTGTCACGGATTGGACCGTTCCCTGGAATTGCCCATAAGCAAAACTTGAATTTGTTAACTCAACAATAAATTCGATGAAAATTTTTTTAATTAGAATGCAGAAAAATAAAACTGGTCAATCTATCGGCAATCAATTTTCCAACACTTGGTATGATCAAAAAGCATTTTCAGTAAGCGAAATTGTTTGATAGAAAGTTTTTGAGCTAAAACTATAAAATTACCCTATAAATATGCTTTAAAATTTTTATACATAGTGAAGTTGCTTATACACTCTTTAATAAATGCCGTGGAAGTGATTTTTTTATTCCAGACGATGTTATTTAAATGCTTAAACTCGTAACTCTATTCAGAGATCAAATTTTAAGATTCTAAAACATTGCTTTAGATGTACAATTTTCATACAAAATACTGAATTTAAATAATGTTTTAAGTAAAATTTGTTATGAATAAGGTAAAAGCTTACGGTTTGATCATAAAACTCCATAAATTAATCTATCTCCATATTCGAAAGGAACATTTATGCATTTTAAATGTGTTTTGCTCGAACTCATAATCAAGAATCCTGAACGATTTAAACCTTCTTCTAGAGCACGAAAATTTAGGGATTTCATGATTTTTTTTGGTTTAAGCCAAATAAAAACGATTTTCTTATGTATGCAGGCTTATTATATTTTTATTGAAAAAATAATAAAAATGTTTTTAAATTTTTTTTTTTTGTATTAAAAATGTTGAAGTGGTAACTCTTTGAACAAAGTACTCCGATGGTGTGAAAGATTTTGGCAAAGTTCTGGTAATCGGAAAAAAAAAAAACTAAAAATATGCTTATAATCAGAATGAATGCGAAGCTATGCAGAACTAATAAAAAAAATTTTTTTTTATGACAAATCGCAATTTTTTATTTTCAACTCAAAACTCCCCTTTTTTTGACAATTTTTGATGAAAAATATATTTTTAGAATTCAATTTTTCCATACAAAAACTGAAGTTAAATAATGTTTAAAAGGTAAAATTTGATTATGATTAACGGGTAAAAACTTTACGGTTTGAATTAAAATCCGAAAATTACTGATCATATCTCCATTAATTCGAGAAGGAACAATTTAATTGCATAAATTTCAAATGTGTTTTGCCTCGAAAACTCATAAATCAAGAATCCTCGAAAACGATTTAATGAAATTTTTGTATGCAAAATTTTAGACTTTTCCATCGATTTAATCTTTTCACATTTAGGGGGATACCCTAAATGTTTGTTTTTTCCAACTATTTTTAATTACATTTGCTCTCGCTATTCCCAAATGAACTGTGCTAAAACGTTTCAATAATTTTCATAACTTTATTCGCATATAACATTCACGTTAGTATAAATCACTTGATTTTGTTACTGCAATAAAATGTTGAAACTTTTTAAATAGAAAATCACAAAACAGCAAAAGTTTTGCGCAAAACTTTTTTGGCTCTGAATGTAAATATGAAGCCATCTTGCTTTCATTTTTTTTTTTTCTTATACGAATGAGCTTATTCGAAAAAGGTATGATGTGTTGGCGCAGTTTTATGTAAATGAAGTTATTTCTAGGAGAAGAATTGTTTAGGATAGGCGACTGAGCTGGGTATTCTGTTAAAGGATTTGAGTCAATTATGTGGGGGAAAAATCACTCAAAAAGTTATTGTTTGAGTTAAAAGTATGTGTTTGTTATAAATATGAAATAATTAAATAGAATATTAGAAGACAAATGTTCCTACTTCTACAAATACTTAAACATTCAACATTTAGTTCAAATGAATTATTCCGTTTCTTTTCTCCACAAAAATTTCTGTGACCAAAATTTGTCTCCATCACATACTTATATTGTGGCATAATTTTAATTCTAAATGACTCGCATTTATATTCCGGACGAAGAAAAAAACACACATCAAACTGGTTCTCATGAAAGCTTATCTTGTATTTATGGCTTTAGTTTAACGGACTCCTTTTATTGTAATAGCTTTTGCAACACTTCAACGAGCTTATCTAAATGCTTTAATTGAGATCGATAAAAACAAATCTTGAATGTAAATCTTTTGAACAACGTTCCAAGCTCCTTCACTAAGCTCTAAAGCTTAATAAACATGGATAATTGTGAGGGAGACAAACATTTTGCACAAGTCATCAGCCCAAACCCAATGCCAAGCCCAGCTAAGCCATACTAAAAAAAAAAAAAACAAAATCGAAAGACGCAAACGCCGCACATTGGAATGTAACAAATAAAGGTATTCATGGCACGAAAATAATATTGACAACAAGCATGCACTAACAAGCAATGAAAGCTAGTTTCAAGAAAATTATACAGACTACGGAAAATAATCCACCCTTAACCAGGCATCAATACTTGCTTCTTCGTCTTCGTCTTCTCAACTTGATTCTGACATTCAATTAAGCGCTGTAAGAGAACAATAGGATTGTTTCTATTTCTATTATTTCCTATTGAAGATGGCGACTTTTCTGCTTCTCTTACTTTTATTATCATGTTACTTTGCTTTTATTGTTTCTTTTACGAGGTCTCACTTTCTCTTGCTTTCGCCGATTGGACCCTTGCCCTCATAAATATGCTTCATATTTGCAGCTCAAGCAGTTTTCAATGAATTCATTACAGCATCTTTGGTTGTTTTGTTGTCTACTCGACTTTTTTTTTTTTTTTTCTTTTTTTTGTTCTTGTGTTCTTTCTCAAAATACTTGCGATCTTATAGGCAATTTATATAATAGATATTGTCTAGTTGTATCATAAAATCACAAATATATCTGATATCTGAGATCTTATGTTAGGTTCAATGTCAAGGGGTCGATTGTACGCGAAGCTTTGAAGTATTTATTTACATTTTCCTTTTCCATGTCAATGAAATCAATTTCAAAGCCCTAAATAGCACGCCTTGCAGCCTTTCATTATGCGAAAGTTCATTATCACACATATAAATTATTCAGTGTGGCGCTTTGTTGTCACCATTCAACACTGAATGTGCAACCATAGCAGTACAAGTTGCTTTCAGTTGCAATCACAAAAAAAAAAAAAACACTGCCAAGAGTCTAGAAATAAATTTTCACAGCAGCTAATTTGAATATAAATTTGCTCATAATAATTTCCATTCATCGTGTTGCCAAACAGGACCCTGCAAGACACCCAATTGAAGCGTGCTGTGTTCAAATTGAAGCGGATTTATATTGTGATTTTTTTTTTCTAAAAATAAATGCAAAAATAAAACGAGAAAGTCGAAAGGAAAATACGAATAAGGACATTCAAGGACCTTGCATTTTCTTCTTCGCTTTGCAATTTTCGTATTTTCTTATAATTTCCGTTGATCTACTTAAACGTTTCTCATTGACCAACCACAGAGTGACTTCATAACTGATGACTTAACTCGAATGTTGTTTGAGGTCTATTGAAGGTCCTCAAACTCAAATTCCCGTACCTCAATTTGAGTCCAAAACATTCTTCTTTTCTTGCTCTTCGCGACTTTTCTTTTGCTTTTTTTTTTAGCTTTGAGATTCTTTTTTTTTATTTTTCATATTTTCCGAAACACTGAAATCACGGTATAGTATATTTTTCCTTTCCTTTTATTATTCAAGTGTAAATAATTTACTTTTATTTCAATTAAGTCAAGAGAATTCACTTAACCGTAAGCATTCGAGCTGTGCAATTATTGAAACAACATACAATTAAAAGTGTGGGCACAAAAATTGTGTGTATCGAAATGTTTTTCGAATACATATTCAAGATTTTTAAATTTTAAAAATTGATAAAAAAAAAAACTTCGTATTTTTAATAACGAAGAAACCTTGTTACAATAATTTGTGGTTAAATCCAATTACAACTAATGCGTATACGCAACGTTTATGTCGAATGAAGTCGTTGCTCATACGCCCCGCTGTTCACTATTGCGATTCAAGATATATTTGTTTGGCTCGACAAAAAAAAACAAATATTGAATGACATAAGCAAAAATAAGGACTCCGAAATTGAGCTTATGAATTCCAATGATATTGAAATCATCAGGTATCCTGTGCATCAACTTCTACTTAATTCAGTATTTATTTCATTAAACTCATAAGTAGTGTGTTGATGTCCAAAATGCTTCGAGCGAAAAAGCTGATCCGGAGCCCCAGCGCTAAGGTTTACCAGGAATTTCTGCTTAATCTTGGGAACGTCTCAGTGCTGCTGTGGTAAAATGAGAGACCAATATAGAGTCAGCGAAAGAGTCCTTGCCATTGCCAACCGACAGCGTTTGAGTAAAAATTGATACGCTGACAAAACAACAGGCGTAGGCGTGACATTGAATCAAAGGTTAAATGGAGGGTTTAGGTTCTTAAGATAATCTTTACAATGGAAGTACATCTCTTCTGATCACTCAGACTCAATTATGCTACTTTAAGAAACAATTCTGCACTTAAAAAAAACACCCTTCGGCTCTTTGCATTTGATTTTGATGATTGACTGCAAGTCAATAATTTCATTGTACTATTTCCAAATAATTAAATTAATGCCTTTAAGAGCTCTCTTCAGCGACTATCGCAGTTCAGTGATTCGATAAATCTTATGTTAACATAGCTTAAGATGCTGCCGGTTCAGTTTACATAACCAAAGTGATATTACAACATCAAAACAGTGTAAACTTACTTAGCATTGAGCTTAATATTGACACAGACACACACTCAAACATATGTGTCTCTGACAGGCTCTGCCTTAATTGCTTATGATGTTTCACCCTGTAATCCTTTTGGCAAAAAAAAAATATGATTTATGCTGTTGGTGTCGCTCTTAAGTGAATACATAGGGCCTCTCAAGGACAGCTAAGTATGGGCATGATAAATGTTTTGCTTAGCACTGATTTCTTTTTTATTCGAGCTTTATATTGAAGTATCTTAATGGACCATGGATATGGTAAAATTATCCATCTATCAATAATATGATTTTCATAGAAATATTTAGAAATGTTATACAATTTTTCGAACTTACCACACAGAATTTCTCCGATGACTTTTTGCAATCTTTCAAATAAAGATGCGCATATTGCGCCGAATAGTTGTTGCAAGGTGTTATGGATCCCACGCCCTCGTTGTATTCACCGCACATGTAGCACTTGAGGCCGTCAACGCTGGCAAGGCCACAGAAGAGAAACAGCAGTGTAAGCATTGCAATTACATTGTGATAGCTCATGATGCTTTCTTTCATTACGGACATTCGACCCATCGACACCGAGGCGGATGAAGCCGCAGCTTTAGCAGTAGCTGTAGCTGTAGCTGTAGCTGAAGGCGAAGCCGAAACAGAATCTGCAGCAAACGACGCAATTGAGTTGATTTTTGTTGGCACCGGCATCGATGTTGTTGCGGATATGGTTTTTAAAGCTGCCACTTCCACGGATGTTGCCACTTCTTCAACTGGCCTTTCTTGTGCTAACGGTGTTGATAGTGGTTTCGTTGACGACGACGACGAGACGATGAAGATGATAATGTCGATGCCGTAACTAAATGGGCCACTGATGATGGCTTCAATTGATTTGCGGTTTTTGCCAGTTTTGTTGAAATTCGATTCTTGGTTGCTGTTTTTGGTGACATTCTTACGAAAGTGGCCGTCGATGTTTGCTATTTTTCATAGGGATACCTGCTTCTAATATTTATTTATATTTCTTTTCTCGTTTTTCGTATATTCCTTGTGATTCGCTTCTATATATATTTCGATATTTTAGTTGTTATTGGAGTTGAGTGTATTATGGAAGTTTCCTTCTTCGTTTTGAAATGAAAGTTTTTTTTTATTTTTTGGGCGTTTTTCGAATTTTATTGGCACATAAAGTATTTCGGGTTTTTCGGAATGTATTTTTCAATGTAAATAATATTTTCTTTTTCAATGTTTTTTACTCGTTTATATTCTGCTATTGTTGAAAATAATATTTAGCAAAAAATATTGAATATTTCCATGGATATGTACGTATAATAATTTATGTCAAATTGTTGGAAATTTTTCATTCAGCACAAGATAAACGTCAATTGAATAAATGAAACAATAGAAAGAATTCAATTTCAGAGCCGATTTCAGTTAGCAATTGATTGAAGGTTTCATATAATAAGCAATAAGTATTAAATTCTTTTTATTAATCATTTCCTCATTACCTCATTACCACCCATTTCCTCATTGAGAAAGTTGTTTAATTTGTTAAAAAAAAAAAACTGAAACTCGAAGTACCTACTCGTAAAGTTAAGTCGTTGGAAGCTGAACAAATAGATAATTGCGAGCGAATCCTTTAGGCTTTTATATGGAACAGATTAATCCGAATATGAAGCAAATGTTTTATGAGTCTCAAGGATAGTTTTCTGAGATTTTCAAAATAAATAACAAATAGAAAAGTTTATTCTAAGCTTATGCGAAAAGATCGTTCAAAATTCCGTAGGGGAACATAAGAAAAAACCTCACTATTACAGTTTTTTTTTTTTTAAATCTGAGCTGTTGAGCAAAAGAGATGTTTTTGCGAACCTCACATGCCAACTAAACATACCAAAAGTAAGAAATCTAAAGTCGGTCATTCCCGACTTTCATATACCCAGCGATCCGACAATATACAATATTACAAGTAAGGAAAAATTAATTTTTGTTGGCGGACCACATCAATTTTTCCTACACCTTTCATTCGTCTGGATTAACTGATGTTTCGAATTAAAAACTATGCTTTTTACTTCGGAAGCTACGAAAAATCTGTAGGTATTTGTTGGCGTGGCAGTGAGAGGATATCGCCCATTTTCACTTAGAATCGTTCTCGTTCTCAAAATACCTGTGTGCCAAATTTTTCGAACGGAAGGAGATCCGACTACAGATGGACGGACGGACGGACGGACATGACCTAAATCAATTCAATCATTCCGATCCCGATCTAGAATATATATATATATGTATATATATTTGTCTATACTTGCGGAGCTTATTTCTATTTGTTACAAGATACGCACAAAACTAATATACCCTGCTTACGCTGAGTATAGAATTCGATTCCAGACTCCGCTGTACTACAATAAATTACCCCTTCAGATATTTTGTTTGGATGAAATTAATCCAGCTTCATTAATATCTATCCTAACGAGTGTAAGGACCATAAGGACCAAAATTACATCAATTTAAATTGAAACCTTAAGACATTTGTCTAAAGTTCGCTAAAAACAATTGCGCCAAAGAGGGTCAAAATATAAAGAAGGCCGTAGGCATGTCGATAGAAATGGTGATTATGATGATAAGGTATCTGGTCGTTTTCATTCAAATAATTCAATTTTTTGAAGATTTTGAAGAGCGAATTTTAATGAAATTTCAAATGATATATACAAACAAAGTATCCATTTCTCTGAAGGAAGGAGGCAAGACTCAAGTGGGTGAATTTCAATAAAGTAATGCTAGCAGTTAACACCGACCTAAAGGCAAATTTATCTCATGTAACGCGAAGAATCATGTTTTCGCAAACATTTATATATTTATACCCGACACACTCTGTGTCGAGGGTATATTGCGTTTGTGTGGTTGTGTGTAACACCCAGAACCAGTCGATATATACCATACAAAATATATACAGAAATGATTAGCGTCACCAAGAAGATTCGACTTAGACATGTCTGTCTATCCGTCTGTCTGTCTGATTGTCTGTATACAGTTATCTTATCGAAGGAGTTGAGCTATCTCGACAAAATTTGGTATGCGTGCTCACGGGGACATGAGTAAGAACAAGTTCGAGATGGACCCGATCGGTCCATTTTTAGGGGTACCTCCAGTACTAGGGTCTGTCACAAAAATCCAAAAAACTGCCTTAAAATCGGACTTTTTCGAAATATTTTAATGAAACTTAAAATTTGAGCGTATATTTAAGCCTCCGATAATAGTTCAACAAAAATTGGAAAAGTGGGCGTGGCAAAGGGGCAGTTTTCATAAAGAAATCTATCAAAAGTCGGTATATGGGGCCCCTTTGGTCTTAAACACCTCTTGATATTAAAAATTATTTGAACATGTGAGTCTGTGTCGGGTATTCTATTGTCAGGCTCGCCTGACTATAACACCCTTACTTGTTTTTACTTCAATTTATTCTTAATTGGTTTGACTTCAAGCCTTGATATGGCTTGAAATATGATAATTAATTTGAAAGAATTTCACCCTGAGCAATAAACAACAACAAGAGCTTTGAACCATTTTCGAGTGAGTCCTTTAACCCTTTCGCATCTACTGGGACAATACGTCCCACTCAGTTAAAACTTGATTTTTTCTATTAGGACATATGCGTCCTATCTAAAACTGTTATTGGGATTGTATATCCACGATAACCGAAGGACATTCGAAATTTTTGAGTATGCAGAACATGATTGTTTTTGCTCCTTTATCCATTTCTGCAATCATTTTTTCAAAAAATGCCTGTGTTTCGAGAAAAAAACTCCGACGCGAAAGGGTTAACATTAATTCTTGTGCTCGCATCGTGCGATTGAATGAGTTTTATTTGAAATTGCTCAAATTTCAAAAGAGTTCAAGTCAATTAACGTCTTCACAAAAAAAAAAAAAAAAAAAAGTTCCCCAAATTGTTTTAATGGAAATTGTAATGAGAATACTGGGGAAACTTTTGTTATTTAAACATCCATTTAGGGCTGATGTGGCAGGTTGGTACGAAAATTAATTGAATTGAATAACAAAAGAAATTTCTCGGAATTGGTGAAATTTAAGAAATTCCGTTTAATTGCCTGAAGGCATCGTCATCATTGTGATTAAAATTTGCAAACTGTGTCGGTGAAATTGACTTCGTAAATGATACAGTCGAGCCTCTTCATTATAAAATGTTCCTTAACAAGTCCTTCAATGGGTTCAGTGCATTTTGATCTGCTTGTGTTATTGATTTTCTCTATAGAGAGTTCATTTGCTTGTCCCCATCGAATGTTTTCACTGTAAATGTACAAAGTGAACTGAAAATCTTTCATTATTGATATGAATACCAGATGGTTATGGAAATTCCTTTCAGAATTTCTGTTAATGTCAAAGTGTGCTGGGCAAAAGACAACACATACTCATACATTTTAAACGGGCTATGGAAGTCGAAGGAAATTTTTCCAGGGAAGTTAATTTAATAAAAAATTCTAAGTAAATTTAGTTCATTAATTAAAATTTTATTACTCATTTCATTCGTTATTAACTGAGTCGAGTGTGGATACTTATATGAAAGTGTTTTTCAAAATTTATGAAAACGATTGTTTTGGATCAAAATGACCGCCTGTTTTCAGGGATCTTCGAAGAAGTGTCCGAACCTTTTCATTTATGGGTAATTTATGGTGGTTTTTCTAATCTATTTTCCAGTTTAGCAACATACACTTTATTGCTTTTCCTCCAGAAAATCTCCAAACTGAAAAACTGAGTCTAAGGTTTAACTGCTTCAAAAATATGGCCAAGTCCAGAGAATAGTGACGCTGTTCTCGTACACTTCAAGTTAAGCTTTCAATATGTAAGGGATGCGATAATTTAGATTTACTTGCCTTAAAAGTTGGAAAAGCGGCAGGTTTATCGATAATATAGGAATAGAAATGATAGCTTTCATTAATAAGAACATGCCTGTTGAAAGATTTTCCGTTGCAGATGATAGAAAAATTTTAAGGGTTTTCAAATCAATATGGAAATTCTTCATTTCCGTGATCAAATATGTTACAAAAAAAAAAAAAAAGACTATTCAAAATTTGCGTATAGCTCAAGGGAACTAACCTTTCGATTCATTCGTCTAGTTATTTAGTAAAATAGGCGTTCAGGACACTGAGTTAAGGACGTTGCAAATATTTACCACCTGTATTTTTGTCATCGAGCATCGCTCATATAAGGAGACTTGCATTAATTACGTCAACAGATTTTCTCAGAATTTTGACACCCACCCATCCTCGCCAAATCACACGTAAGATTTCAATTTCAACAGTTAAAGAATACGATTTTCCGCGTATATTTATTTTTCCATACTCCTGGGATTCAAACTGGTGTGCAATATTTGCAGCCTCGCAAATTTGTTTGAATGGAAAAAAAATTCCGCGGCCGGGCAAATATTGCACATCGATTTTGATGGGCAAAATTTGCGTCATGTTATCGCACAAGTTTTGCATTCGTTCTTCGCAGAGTCGTTCATACAAAAGGGCAAAATTTGATGGTGCAAAATTTGCACACTTCAATTTTCACAGCTGCTTGAATACCACAACATTTTCATTATGTAACAGGACACAGCCATTGATTGATGGCATGGGAAGTACTTGTTTTGTGGAGGTAATTAATGGACGCTTAGGAGCTTAGGAGAAGATCGTGCTAATTGAAAATAAAAGAAAGCATTATATTGCATCTGTGGGGACGTTCAGAGTTCTATGCGTGTTCTACCAAGCGCATAAAAAAAATGGAAAATTTCTTAGATTTGCTTAAAATGGAGAACGCTTTCGTTAATTCGCCGAAATCATTCAAATGGCAAGCACGGAACAGGAACTGAAATTGATATTGATAAAGGGGGAAACCCGTTTTCCTCATAACTTCTAAACAAAAAAATTCAAGTGAAAATTTTTTGAAATTTGACAAAACCAAATTTTATTTTTTGGCACTTGGTTTACTTTCTGCTGGATTTGCCCATATCTATGACATTTTGTCATAATACCTTCAGTCCATTTTCAAACGAAATATGTATGTATCTCACATGTACAACAAAAGTGTCACAACTCAAAAATTTTTCAAATTGGAGCTAATGCAAGAAATGTGTTCACAGGTAACCTGTCCACTTAATCGCACACTCATAGTTGCGCTTTTGTTATTGCAAATCATACATATGCGATTTGTCCGTCCTTGAAAACTTCTAGAGCTAAAAAATATATACCTATCATCGCAAATGCCAAACATTCCGTATCAAAGGGTATAGCATAGTGATTCTGCCCCGGAAGCCGATTTCAACTTTAGTTGTTTTGCTGTTTAGGTAAATGCAAAACATTTAATTTTCGGGAAGTTTTTGCTCTCGATCCCCTTTGCCTCGTTTTAATCTTAATTATTCATATAGTATAAAAAAAAAAGTACTGAAAATTTTTCATCAAACCGATTTGATTTTTAAATATTTTTTTCAGTCGATTTGTTAAGTGCTTTTAATTAAAAAAAATTTTTAATTACGCAACGCACCAATGGCAATCATTGAAATGAAATTGTTTACGCAAATTTCGGAAGGTAAATAAAATTCAGCCCAATAAAAAGACACCACGAAAAAAACAATATTTTTTGTTAATTTCCACAGTTCAACAAAAAATTCATATCCGCAATTTAAACTACAGATGCATAGGTCAGTTCCTTTCATCTATTTCGATGTTTTTGTTTTTTTTTTTTTTTAAATGTCAAGGTTCAAGCAATTGATAAGAAAAAAGAAAAACATTATTTTTTATGATCGTTGTCAATGTGAAGCGCAATCAAATTAATCACAAAAATAAATTTCAGAGTTTTTTTTTTGTTCTTGCTTTGTTTTGTTTTGAAAAGTCCAATTAAAAATTTCGCAAATTGATAATTTCGCTTTGACTGTCAGTGAGCAAAATAAACAAACAAACCAGTCAAACGTACTGAAAAACATTAAATTAAAAAACAAAAAACGAATTAAACTCGCGCGTCAAAAGATAATCTCTTAATTTCCCACATTTTCTTTTTTAAACTTTGTCGACATTCAAACAGTTTCATAAAATTATAAAGGAATGTTTTTCCATTTAGTTTATTTTATTGTAATTCAAATGTATTAATATTGTTTTATTTTTCATAAATATCTATTTGTTTTTTTTTTTTTTTTTTGAAATTTCAAACTGCAAAAGCCGTTACCAAACTGAATTCAAACAAACCAATAGCACTAACACAGTCACTTGGGCAAGCGCGCTTTCCTTTTTTTAAGACTTTCCCGTTCTTCCGCTTTTTCCAAATGCACGTTTGTGGTAGTCAGGAGATTCAAACGCGACTGAATTTGAAGTGAAAATCTTTTGAATTTACAACCAGTGCTGCCAGGTTTTATGCCAAGCGAATTCCCGTCTTTTTGCCATCGTTCGCAAATGTATATATGCGCCGCAGCAATTTAATACAGTGGTTTCGGGTTATTTCCGTCTCGCCCATATCCATCGTTTTTCTTTATTCTTTTGCTCGAACTGTAAAATGTAAGCGAATTTCCCCGCTTATATTCGCGTCTCAAAATAATGTTTCATCTTCATATGGTAGTTTTTAGTTTTTAAGGATTCTGAAAAAAATTAATTTGGCATCACTTCAAATTACTTTTTGAGTGATGGCTAATTTGAATCTTTATAACATATCCCTTCAGGAATTGCGAGTAAATAAACTCTAGCGTTCTACTAGTTCCAACTCCACCAGTACTGGGTCTTCTTAGTACACTTGCAAATGTATATTTCCGAAATTAAATTAAATTAAATTAATTGATTGTGTCTTTCAGTATTACTTACTAGTTCAGCTGAATGCTTCATTTTTTTATGGAGCATTACGCCCGCCGCCATGTATACAGCTTGTCGCAGTCACAAAGGTGTTCCCTATTTTATTTTTTTTTTTTTTTTTTTTTTTGTGGGCAGCCAAGGTAATGTTTTTTTTTATTTCTTATTGCTTTTGATTTTTTTAATTATTAAAAAAAAATTTCCGTTGCCCTAGTATTTATTCTCATATTTTCATACTTATTCGCATATTTATATAGGCATTTGTACAACTTTGCTATGCCTTGGCATATTTATATACAGTATATATATATATATATATATTTTTTTTTTTTTTTATTATTATATTATATTTATTATAAAGTTCTAATTCTTCTTAATTTCTGTCCCCGGATATAGCGATTATCGGTTATAACGATGGATTTTTGCTGGTCCCTTCGACATCGTTATAACCGATTTTCACTGTATAAGTGTTTGGTTGAAAATAAATGAGTTTCATAAGTAAAAATATAATAGAGGTGACTTAATTCTTCTGCTTTTTTCAGTGCATTTTATATGGGCATTTCCACAGAAAAGTCTACCGGAAATGAAAATGCCCCAGTTCCTTAAAACAATTTTTGGGTATGTACTATCATAGTAACACATCTGAATTCCACTATTTAAGAAGATTGGTGGTTATAGTCAGCCCTCATTTCTGTAAAACATAGGTAAAGGCTTATTTTGTTGTATTTGTATTTCTTAAATTACCTTTAAAAGTGCTTTATCTATGAAATTTGGGCCATATTAGTAACCTGATCAATGGAAGTTATCATCCTTAATAATTCCATTCAGAAGAATCAACCAAAACAACAACAACAAAAATTTCTTTAACGAATAAGTTGATAATTATCTTCTAATTACGCAAGCTCAATTAAATATTGTTTTTGATAAAATTTATTATTGTCCCTTCTATTTATAATTACCAGAATTTATGAATTAAAAGGAAAAAAGGTTAAAATAAAAAACTATTTTCATGACTAAGACCCTTTTGAAATTTTAGTAACGTAACGCCAGGTAACGTAACGCCAGGTAATTAAGGCCAATAAAAAACGAACGACAAACGATTTTACAATTTTAAAACTTGGAAAATGAACTCTTATATTTTCCAATCTTATTGCTATAAGTTTAATACGAAAAGTTTTGCGAAATTAGCAGAGTTTTGCGACTTGTAATCTAAGTCAAAACCCACTTCTGTTTTTCGTAACGTAACGCTAGGACACTTTTTTGCTTCAATACTCAAATCCTTATGATCTATTGGTCTAATTTTTTTACTGAACATAGTGCTACTTTATTAGTATGCAAATATTAAAAAACTTTTTTTAAATTTGCAATTCTTCATTTAAAAAAAATTTTGTTTTTCGTTCGAATGTCACGTCACGTCAAAATGGAAATGCCCATATTTGATTTGGGTGTACCAACGGTTTTTGTAATATCAATATCATGGCAGCTCTTATTAGTGACAAGGACAAGTTGCAATCGTTTATTACTTTTCTAGGTCTGAGCCGCACCAGTTCTTCAGTTCTGGTGAAAGAACTAGTTGCCTCGAACCAGATTACCTCCGGCTAACTGGATGGATGGGTATTTATATATATATATATATAGTAAGCATCGATATATATTTGGATATGTATCGATATATTGCGATATAACGATAGGATGCGCGTCTGAACTATGTCTCTATAATGAAAGTTCGCGTCTGGACTAGATCTCTATACCAAAAGTTTGCGTCTGAACTAGATCTCTATACCAAAAAGTTAGTGTCTGGACTAGATATCTATACCAAAAGTTCGCGTCTGAACTAGATCTCTATACCAAAAAGTTAGTGTCTGGACTAGATCTCTATACCAAAAGTTCGCGTCTGAACTAGATCTCTATACCAAAAGTTTGCGTCTTCACTAGATCTCTATACCAAAAAGTTAGTGTCTGGACTAGATCTCTATACCAAAAGTTCGCGTCTGGACTAGATCTCTATACCAAAAGTTTGCGTCTGAACTAGATCTCTATACCAAAAAGTTTTTGATAGATAATCGGAAATATGTTCATTAGTAGCCAAAATCCTATTATGTCATGTTCAGACGGCACCATGAATTACGTAATTCGCCCCTCATTCGTAATTCACAGCCGAATCACGTTGTGAATAACGTAATTCGCCATATAAAATTTGACAAGCTGAACAACCTCATTCGAACGTAATTCACTTTGAATTACGATCCGAATTACGATAAAATCAGTGCCTTCCCTAAATGTTATCGGAATTTATCGAAACTAGAAGAAGGAATCAGCAAGAAAAGAAATACTCCCAGGCAGAATTTGTTGCATTCATGACATAAGAGATCAATTAGTGCTCTTTCCAATGTCATTCTTGTACAAAATATCATGAAAATAAGAGCTGGCTACAACAGACCATTCTTCAAAAGAAATTTTCATGGTCAAAGAATTTTTTACTTATATTGAGACAGTTTCATTACATTGGAATTTGTGAAATTTTCGACTGGGTTGTTGCTTTTCACACAAAACGTCAAAACGAATTACGAATCTTTCGTCTGAACGGGTTAATTCGCATTTGTAATTCATGGAGCCAATTACTTAATTCATAATGCCGTCTGAACATTACATTAGAAGTCAAGTTCAAACTTCCGTTATTCTTTTGAAGGAAAAAACCGGACAGTGACAGTAATTAAGGTAAACTGACCCAAATAAGGCCATGCTAACGGTTTTTGTCACAGAGGCGAAAATGGTTTAAACTTAGAGAGAGTTTGGATCTTAATCACTTTTATTTAACCTTTTCTTTATCCGAAAATGTAAAAAATAAGTTCAAAAAAGTGTTTAAAAGTAATCATTTGAGACATTTTATAAATTGCCCTTTTTTGCCATATTAGGAACCCCATGTCTTAATAAGGCCCAATGCTGATTGCTCTCAAAAACGTGCGAACAAACAAAGAAAAAGATAAAAAGAAGATATCTGATTTCATTGTAAATGTTGTTTGAGATCAAAAATGAAAATAATTACTCTGCACAGCTCTTCTTATATAAAATAATATTATTAAAAGTCAACGTTATATACATATATTCAAGTGCAGGTACAAGACATTGTGACGATTTAGTGATTAGTGTGCGATATATATTTTTTAATGAAGTTAGTCATAGTTTTTAAACCGCCATATCTCAAAAACTGGAGCCAATCTAAAAAACAGTTGACGGGATTGTTAGCAACCCACTCCCCCCCATTATGTTTATGGATTTGTCACCATGTTGTCGGTAAAAAAAAAAGTACTAAATTCAAGCACAGTGTTATTATTAACACAAGTTTACAAAATTAAACTTCTTGTTTGTTGCCGCGATTTTGTTAAGGGGGTATTTGGATATTTGGGAATATCGTGCTAAAATTATTTTTGGAAATTCGAAATATTTTAGAAGATATAGCCTTCTTTGTCGAGCAGGTCTGCGCTAAAATGTGTAGTTTTTGAGTTGCTTCAAACGCATTTATCTCGAAACTCATTTTTCAATAGCCGCCATTTTGTCAAAAAAAAAAAAAGAACCAAAATTATTTTGGAGGTTCATGCCATAACGACATACATATATACTGATTATAACCTCGTTTTTCTTTTTCATTTCAGACAACTTGAAGACCTGGAATCGCGGCAGCCAGCACTACACCATTGTTTGGGTATCCACTTTTACGGCCGAGAACTTTTTGAGCCGCCCTCACATAAAAAAAACAAGCTGCTTCGTTATTTACCTTCATTCATTCCCTACACAATAAAATAAAAAACTAAATTGAAAGAGGTCTTTTCGTTTCCTGTCATGAATTTTTTTAAACAAGGTCCAAAATCAGCCTCGCCAATGAGACAATCCCCTTAAGAGTTTTGTATAAGGGTGGTTTTGAAAATCAAAATTTTTAATGTCACGAAATGTCACAAAGGAATCATTCGGAAGGGAACTGCTTCACTAAGAGAAAGCCACAATATTAGAGCCGCAACAATTTTTGTGTAGATGTTACACCTCTTTAAAGTCTTTGCCAACTTTGAGTGGGCGTAGAACAAAAAGTAGGCGTGGCAGTATTACGAAGTTAAACTTTTCCGACTTTGGGGCACAACATTAAGTTAAATTCCGAATGTCGGTCCCGTGGGTTCAAAATTGTGGATTTTGGAAAAACCCGTTTTCTGTTTGAGGGGGTTGGGGTGGTTCGATTTCGAAAATTTTTTGGGAATCTCTTAGATCTAGAGATAGAAACGTCCATGCCAAATTTCAAGACCCTAGGGCAACTCCTTCTATGATTTACCAAGAAATGTATGGAGTTCAAGCGCTTAACCTCCATACATTTCTTGGTAAATCATAGAAGGAGTTACCCTAGGGTCTTGAAATTTGGCATGGACGCTTCTATCTCTAGATCTAAGAGATTCCCAAAAAATTTTCGAAATCGAACCACCCCAACCCCCTCAAACAGAAAACGGGTTTTTCTAAAATCTACAATTTTGAACCCACGGGACCCACATTCGGATTTTAGCTTACTTTTGTGCCCCAGAGTTGGAAAAGTTCAAGTTCGTAACGCTGCCACGCCTACTTTTTGTGCTACGCCCTCTTAAAGTCCTTTATCAGATATTCGTGACGTAAGAGCAGACTTAAGACGCGAACGTGAAAAAGCTTGTGTATTCGCTATGCTAGTTGTTTGAGTCTTAGCTATGCATGTTATCTGAACTAGGTTCATACGTCACGAATTAGTGACAGAGGTCTTTGAGTGGGCGTAGCACAAAAAGTAGGCGTGGCAGAGTTACGAAGTTGAACTTTTCCGACTTTGGGGCACAACATTAAGTTAAATTCCGAATGTCGGTCCCGTGGGTTCAAAATTGTGGATTTTGGAAAAACCCGTTTTCTGTTTGAGGGGGTTGGGGTGGTTCGATTTCGAAAATTTTTTGGGAATCTCTTAGATCTAGAGATAGAAGCGTCCATGCCAAATTTCAAGACCCTAGGGCAACTCCTTCTATGATTTACCAAGAAATGTATGGAGTTCAAGCGCTTAACCTCCATACATTTCTTGGTAAATCATAGAAGGAGTTACCCTAGGGTCTTGAAATTTGGCATGGACGCTTCTATCTCTAGATCTAAGAGATTCCCAAAAAATTTTCGAAATCGAACCACCCCAACCCCCTCAAACAGAAAACGGGTTTTTCTAAAATCTACAATTTTGAACCCACGGGACCCACATTCGGATTTTAGCTTACTTTTGTGCCCCAGAGTTGGAAAAGTTCAAGTTCGTAACGCTGCCACACCTACTTTTTGTGCTACGCCCTCTTAAAGTCCTTTATCAGATATTCGTGACGTAAGAGCAGACTTAAGACGCGAACGTGAAAAAGCTTGTGTATTCGCTATGCTAGTTGTTTGAGTCTTAGCTATGCATGTTATCTGAACTAGGTTCATACGTCACGAATTAGTGACAGAGGTCTTTGAGTGGGCGTAGCACAAAAAGTAGGCGTGGCAGAGTTACGAAGTTGAACTTTTCCGACTTTGGGGCACAACATTAAGTTAAATTCCGAATGTCGGTCCCGTGGGTTCAAAATTGTGGATTTTGGAAAAACCCGTTTTCTGTTTGAGGGGGTTGGGGTGGTTCGATTTCGAAAATTTTTTGGGAATCTCTTAGATCTAGAGATAGAAGCGTCCATGCCAAATTTCAAGACCCTAGGGCAACTCCTTCTATGATTTACCAAGAAATGTATGGAGTTCAAGCGCTTAACCTCCATACATTTCTTGGTAAATCATAGAAGGAGTTACCCTAGGGTCTTGAAATTTGGCATGGAGCTTCTATCTCTAGATCTAAGAGATTCCCAAAAAAATTTTCGAAATCGAACCACCCCAACCCCTCAAACAGAAAACGGGTTTTTCTAAAATCTACAATTTTGAACCCACGGGACCCACATTCGGATTTTAGCTTACTTTTGTGCCCCAGAGTTGGAAAAAATCAAGTTCGTAACGCTGCCACGCCTACTTTTTGTGCTACGCCCTCTTAAAGTCCTTTATCAGATATTCGTGACGTAAGAGCAGACTTAAGACGCGAACGTGAAAAAGCTTGTCAAAAGCTTGTGTATTCGCTATGCTAGTTGTTTGAGTCTTAGCTATGCATGTTATCTGAACTAGGTTCATACGTCACGAATTAGTGACAGAGGTCTTTGAGTGGGCGTAGCACAAAAAGTAGGCGTGGCAGAGTTACGAAGTTGAACTTTTCCGACTTTGGGGCACAACATTAAGTTAAATTCCGAATGTCGGTCCCGTGGGTTCAAAATTGTGGATTTTGGAAAAACCCGTTTTCTGTTTGAGGGGGTTGGGGTGGTTCGATTTCGAAAATTTTTTGGGAATCTCTTAGATCTAGAGATAGAAGCGTCCATGCCAAATTTCAAGACCCTAGGGCAACTCCTTCTATGATTTACCAAGAAATGTATGGAGTTCAAGCGCTTAACCTCCATACATTTCTTGGTAAATCATAGAAGGAGTTACCCTAGGGTCTTGAAATTTGGCATGGACGCTTCTATCTCTAGATCTAAGAGATTCCCAAAAAATTTC